>JBCNJP010000736.1:0-20000 GCA_039602395.1 Deinandra increscens subsp. villosa
TTAAAGTGCAATATTGATGTGCTTCATGTAGACATTTTAGTGATATATCATTTGTGTATAAAGAGTTGATAATTATTTTTCAAGTTATTCTTGAACTATAGACATACATCTGTATTAAAAGTCTGGTTTTTTATGTTGGAATCAAAAGAAAATTCATATACTTAACATGCTATAGAAATATTACTTCTATGAATCAATTAAATACTATTAAATTATATTTTGTTTGTTAGTAGAATTATTGCTTTTATTTTTAGCGCAAATATGTAGTTACTCTAAGTTGATTGAATATATGCCTGAAGGAAAGATGGAACTAAAATCCTAAATAACACCACTGTTCAATACCTACAGATCCATTGCAAGGGTGTTTAGAATGGCCCGAGATTGGTGTGTTCAATCTGAGAACAGTGAACCATTCTATATATGTGGAGCTATATGCATTTCTTATATCATTTGTGTAGAATGATTAGTTTATAAAAATGATTTCTACATAAGAAAATGTTCACTTCTGTTTTAGAGTTTTACAATTTTATACCCATTGTTAGTGCTTAGGAACAAGAAACCACAATGGAAGACTACGTCCGCAATTTCCTAGCAGCCATCAATAGCGAGATTATCGCCGAGCTCAATGCGTCCATGCAAGTGGTTAACATATTGCTGGAGGAGAATAGAAGAGTCATAGACACTGTTTTTGACCAAGATCCTTCCCCCTTCCCGATATTCTGCTGTATTCCAGCTACGTGATGAGATTGAGGCCAAGGAAGCAACACTACGGAGGCTGCAAGCACTGCGCAGGGACGCTGAAGCAAAGGAAGATGAAATGGAGCACCGTGTGGAATGGATGTTCCCACCAAACATGTAGTTGCCGTTTGGGGTTTTTTTTTTCTTAATATGATCTTTTGAGAACCATACTTGACCGCCTTATCTGGATTGGTCATAAAAACTGTAATTGTGTTCTATTAAACTTTCATGCATTTTGATGAATCTACCTGTAATTGTGTTATATTAAACTTAAACTATTTCTATGTTACTTCTACACCATTAAACTACAAATGTTTTTATAATATATAGGCATGGTACTATTGATAATGATGTGAGCACAAACATGTCGTGTATACAACCATACTGGACATGTTGGGGTTGGTTAAAATTCCCCCGGCCGTGCATCGCATGGGACTGCATTCTAGTTAAATAGTAATATTTAAATGAATAATATGTAATTGAACCTAATAAGGACTGAGGTTTAAAGCCTATGAATCTCGGTCTAGAGTTCTGATTTAGAACACAAAATACTAAGAGAACATAAACCCTAGTTGGCTCTCTCTAGTCGACCGGTCACCCTAAGCCGTCTCCCAGTACCCGACGCAAACCCTAGACGTGCTGCTACCACTTGTCGTTGCTCCACCGCCTACCGTATCGGAACCACGCTGCTCAGCCGACTGTAGCAGTCGTGCTTTCAATCACTGTTGAAGAGTTATATCAACGATTATGTATTAAATACTTAGTTGTTACTTAGTTTACGGTGTTTGGTGGGCTTTTGGGGTTCCCTGTTGGGTTCCCGATTAGGTGTATATGGGCCAAAACTTGTAGGGCATGTGTATAAATGCCCATTTTTGGTTCCTTAGTGAGGTTAGACTTACTAAATATGCTCTCAGGTGTTTTCCGTTTTCTCTCAAAGTATTCTCATTATACTCAACGGTTTCTAATACAAATCGTGTGCATTGATATTGATTTCTCGTGTTCTTCATATTTTCTTGCTTGAATCGTACTTATAACCGGATTTTGCATGATAATACGTATTCATAGATATCGTGTAAGTAGATAGATCGACTTTCAGTTCGTATCAGAGCCAAGAAACTTTGTTTCAGAGCTCTCGGGTTATCAAGATTCAAGGTTTCTGGAGGTTGATTAAGTTTAGAATATGTTCGGAAGGTGATCGTGTATTTCCAAGTGAAAATCTTGAGTTTACGGCTGAGTTCTTGGGTTCTTGACTGTAATTCTTGAGGTTTGCAGCTAATTCTACTTCAAATTTACTTCAGGGTCATCGTGTTTCTGGGTTTACGTAGAAGATATTCATCGGATTCATAGAAGTGGTTATGTAACATCCCAATTTTCAGGATGTCCTAATCAATATGTCAAATAATTGATGATATTATGTAAAAATTGGGGATTCAATATGCTAAGACTGAATTTAGAACCCCATAATATCCTAAATCATAAGATACGGTGTTTTGTTAAATTGGGAGAAATGCGATATTTCGTTCCAAATCCAAAAACTCTTTTTTTGGGTAAAGGGTTACCCAGGTGATTTATATATACCGCAAAAAGGGACACGTAACAAGGAGAGTCCTTGCTAGTTCATGCTTGGGGCATACCCCAGAGCACGTAAACAAAGCAAACAACAAAAAAAGCAACCAAAAAGAACATCCACCTAGCACACACTAGAAAAAAAAACAAGACAAAAGGACTACGTGTTGATGTAATACTAGGATATTAATTATGTGTTGATGTCCAAAAACTCAACTAGGATATTAATTATGTGTTGATGTAATACTATTAATTATTACACTTATATAAATTTTTTCAGACATATTTATGTTAAAAATGATGTTGGCATCTTAACATAAAGTCTTGTGTGAAAAATTATGAATTTTGTGGTTAAAATGCACAAACTAGAGGGCAAAAAAATGTCATTTTTGGAAACTCCCTTCTATGAAACGCTGAAAAAAAAATTTGGGGCAGAAAACTGAACGTGATCTTCCCCAACAAAACCCTCAAAGTCGAAATCCCTAATTCAAGGCCAAGAGATGCGATTTTTGATGCTTAGGGGGAAGAAATAAGAGTTTTAAGACATTGTTAAACTCATGGAAGTTATTGTGTAAGTATCGTATCTCCTTCATGCTTACATACTTATGTATAAAATTTTTAGGTTGAATTTGGTAAATTGAAGCTGCAATTTGATGTTAAATATGTTACATGATGTCGAAAATTTGCCATGAATTATGAATAATATGGAAGTTGAACATAAAAGCCCTAAAATGCGAACCATAAGGTATAAGTCTTAGACTTTTAGGGTTTGGCTTTAAATTCTGGAAATTTGTATTCATTTGGATTGCTAATTGTTAATTATTAGCATAATAAGGTGATGAATGTGAATTGCAAGACTTGGGTAATCACCTAAGCGTAATAACTTAAGAATAGGAATATTGTGACACCCGGCAATTTCAGCTGAAATTTTTCTAGACAAACACGAACATGAACAATTATTTATATCAAACACGCATGCATTCATACATCTAATAGGAGTGTTAGATGCGATATCGAATCCTAGAACAACCACACACGAGTTGAGTCGATCCTAATCGTTGGTGACTAAATTACTAGGACGCTATCAACAAAGTGCATAACGTATAACTTTGTGATTTTTTGTGTGCATGTGTGCAAATTGTAATTATTGTACGTGATTATGACTTCATGTGGAGCTATGTGTTACTAGAGGTACACGAACCGAACATTTATATATTAGTCGAACTTAGATCAAACCGTGCTTACATACTATGTGTTGGCTGGGGGAATGATGGGACCTTAACTAAAAATTTAGTGTACTTGAGGGATGGGTACGTAACATCTCAATCTAAATTGGATTGAGATAAACCTCCCATAACAAACTCCCCATAATTGTAGCCACCTCCTTCTTTTATCCCATTAACCGGCCGCTCTTTTTCCCCTCTCCCTCACAAATTACGCAGCTCCTCTCCCCCTCCTCTACGACTTGACTTCTCTCCCTTTTCTCCACGATTTACGCAGCCCTCTATACCTCGTCAGTCGAGACTAGCAAGCACCATAACAGCCCGGGGGAACGATAGTGAGCAAGTCAGAACCATGGTGAAGATCGTCGGCACCGGACACCCAACCAAACACCGTCTACTTTCCGATCACGAGGTACTTCCCGATTTGCAAATCTGATGTTGGTTTCTCCATATGTTCGGGTGTATTATGATCCTCTTATAAGTTTTATGATGATTAGGTGTTAATGTGCGAACCGATTCGATCGGGTGTTAGCATGCGAACTTGAACACCTCATTGTACCTTGTATGCTTTAGTGATGGCCTCTAAACTAATCAGAATATCACGTAATGCTTATTAATTATTGAATGTAGTATTTTTTTTTTTTGTGTAAAGTTTGGTTCTGATGGGTGTGCTATGCATGCCAAGGCATGGGATGCGCTGGTAATAAACTGGGTTGTAACGATGAAAAACATGAGGAATCGATTGAAAATTTCAAGAAGAAAAAAAAAGAATCGTATACTGGTTTGTGAATGGGGTTTGGGATAGGGAAGATGACACCATAATTTATGTGTTTATATATATGTGGAACTAGATGAATAAGAAAGTTTGTAAGTTGCTCTAGTGGTAAAATTTCTTGTTGAGTGACTTGGAGGTCGCTGGTTTTAGCCCAGCGCCCGGCAAAGTATTTTTTTTTATTCCAATTTCTTTTGGTCCTCACCTACTTTACCTCATAATTGATTTACATGTGTATTAAAAGGTGTTTAGTGGTAGCTATGCTTGTGTCCCATAAAAATATCATCACTTGATGCAAATATATGACACAATATATATAATTAACCTTTAGAAAATTATATTTATAGGTATATTATACTTGAATGATCTAATGACACTGCAATGTATGTTAAGAAGATAAATCATTGCACGAAATATAATTTGGCATAATTAAATTGATTAATATGTGTACTGGGTTAACATAATTATTGAGACGTGAGAACTTTCGTGCTATTTATGACAGCTATGAAACGACTAGGATGCATGCTAGAAACGATTAACATGGGCTTACCTGCTATAATTGGAAACTTGCTAATTAAAGGGATCTTCCTAAAATAAAAACTTTCCAGAATTGGAAGGTTTAACTAAACAAACAAACACAACTGTTATTAAGTCACCAACGTGTCGTCAGGGTCGATTGAGTCAGTCCAGTTGCTCATACACTGTAGTCTTACACAATTACAAACATATAGGTGATTCGTAGGAATTCATCAACACTTTCATTAAACTTTCTTGCCGAGCTCTCCAAGGTGAGTTCTCGAACATTTTTCTCTGAGTATTTCAGTTAGAGAAAAGAGCATGCTACAAACAGTTCTGGCAATATAAGTGTACAGTTGATCACGTATGTGCGAACATATAACACGAGTTACAAGTCCTTACATTTCGAACCGTTAGTTTATGAGAAAGCGAGGTAATTTTTGGTAGTACTACTGGGTTTGACAAACCCCATCCACGTTAGTCGCTCTAACTCGACTGGATGTCGAACGGGTGTAACATTAGCCTAGACAGTATCATCATCGTCCGTCTTAGGCGATGGTGGAAAGAATTACAAACACAAACAGTCACGCTTCGGTTGCGAACCACATAGGGTCTACAACACATTTTAAAACCCCGTTGGTTTATGTTTATTTGGGTTTAGCGCGTGTTTTGCGTAACATCGTTATTACTTTTATTTACACTTCCGCATTCGTCTAAAAACTGTTTTTGCATGGTTTGGTATGACTTATGACTCAGATCCTGATTTGTCACACGCCTCGTGGTATAAACCCCGCACGTGGAAATTTGAGGGTGTGACAGATTGGTATCAGGGCCATTGGTTATAGTGAACTAGGTTTTGCATGTAGGCCAACTATAGCCTTAGAGTTGCATTAGTCATACACGAGAACACACACTTATTTGATTCCGTACAAGCACTACATTCATTATATATGTATATATATTATGTTACAGACATGGCCGGTCACTCATCTTCCCCGGCACCTTCTTCCCCTTCATCATTCGTAAACGACAAGAAGCCAACTCTGAAACACACATGATCAACATCATCTGAACTGAAGAAGCATCGTTCGAATCTGATCAATGACGCTAACGCCTATGAAGGACCTACGTATAATTACCGCCCTAAAGAAGACAATGGAGACTGGGAATGGTACGTTGACTTGTTGGAAACTTGGATTCATAGGAGGATGTGCCCCCGCCACCATCAGCTGACATTCCACCTTTCACTCGTACATTACCAATCATACCTTATCACACAGATCAAGCACTCGCAGCCATCGTGGCTCGCATGCACCGTGAACTGCAAGATATAAACTTCAAGCACAACTACTGGTATTCTCAAGCGCGAGAAGGACACTAAGAAGCGTATAGATCAAATTCATCATGAATTAGGTGTAGTCGATACACCATACTGATTGGTATCTTATGCTGAGTAAAAGACTAGACGCACTAAAATCTCAGGGTAATGGAATCTGAGAACCGGGCTGTCGTAGCTAAGGCTAGAGCTGAGATGGCTGAGGCTAGGGCCGTGGCAGCAGAGGAAATGATCCCTAACGCACTGCAGGTTCAAAACAACGTGCCCGAGGAGGAGGGTTCCGTTGTCTCTACTACTCGTAACAACATTTAGTTTAGCTTGAACCTAGATGGGAAGAATGTTCCTATCCAACTAAATACTTTTTAATTTTAATTTCTGGATTTTGAATATTTTGTGAACGAGTTACAGTATATTTAGTCAAGGATTATTATTTAAACTTATGACGTTGTCGTCAACATTTTACATTATTTACTTTATATCTGGGTTATGTATTGTATGTAACTAAGTGTTCCCATTATGAATATTTATGAATGGAAGAACTATGTCTACATGCAATGAACAAAACAGAGGTCATGGAGACATCACGATGTCAACTATAGAACTCATGAATTCGGTCAACAACATAGTAACTACAAGCCTAATAGACCATACCCAAACTGGGAACCAAGGAGGAATTGAGGTGAGCGCGTATAAGGCGTTCATGGACTGCAAACCTCATACTTACACAAACGAAACTAGAGCCACGGGCTACTCAATTGAATTGAAGAAATTGAGACCATGTTCACACGGCGCAACTGCCTGCGTGCTAACCAAGTGAAGTTCGCTTCAAGAAATTTGGAGGGACCAGCCCTCGTATGGTAGATTTCACAAGTACAGATGTGGGGACTTGCGGATGCAAATGCCTTATCATGGGATGAGTTCAAGAATTGGATTAAGGATTCCTCCTTAAAAAGTGATCAGAAATTAGGGGGATAATTTCAGAGATTAGAAATGGAAGACTTTGAGATAGAAGCATACATTACACGTTCTTATGAAATGGCAACCCTATACCCGAAATTGGTGGAACATGCATATGACAGGATTGAGATGTATATTACTGGTCTAGCTCCACAGATCCAAGAAGGAGTGATGTTTACCAACCCCACAACAATTCAACAGGCCATCCGTATAGCACAACCCCTAGGGCTTGAAGTTCAGCAAAAGTATATAAGTGTTATATACGGCGTCGAAATTCTTTGATGGCGTGTTGGCACACTTCCTTTCAGCTTCTCACGCGCATGCTTCATTGAGAATACTCTTTATATCCCAGTGATATCAACTTTAAACATGTTCCTATAAATACATAGCTAGAAGACAGATCAGAGCATCAAGTTCATATGTGATTATAACATGCAAATGTAAAATCAAAATTAGGCAATTCAGATGGGATGGCTCGATACAGACCACGATAGTGTAAGACGGCCTGAGAATCACGAACTCGAGGGCCATCCCTACACTTAGTCTTTGACAGCAGTTATATAAATCAGGTAAAGTGCAAGTTAAAGCTACTAAGAATAAGAAGATTAGAAGCACATTCAGTTTGGCAAAAACACATAGATAAAGTAAAGCAAAACATAAGAAATTTAAAACAGGGGTTGCCTCCCAATAAGCGCTAAATTTATTTACGAGTCTTCAGCCAGACTCGACCTTGCTTTATTCATGATCAGGTGGCTTCTCCTTGATTCGCTTGCCACCTGTGCTATTTGGTTTCACTTGGTTAACGTCAGGTGGTTTCTCTTTAATCTGCTTCCCACCTGCCTCATGTGGCTTTTCTCTCGTTTCATCACCAACAGGTGGCTTTCCAATAGATTTGTTGGTGGTTATGTAAATTTGATCCTTATCAGGCCACCAACTCTTGAATTTACCAGGATTGAACCTAATCTTCCTGAAATATTAAGGGTTCGTATTGTAGAAATTGTGGATGAGTACGCATCCACACAGTTGAATCCCTAGTTGTCCCTTAGTAGACGTTCCATCTTGTGGTACTTTATTTTTATGTGGCGGTCCACTCTCATACTTTACCATAGTTGGATGGTTCAAAACTTCTCGAGGTTGTTGTGAAACCTCGTCTTGTGGCTCTAATTCCATCACCTTATCAGGCAGTTCCTCTTTTATATGGTTCTGAGCCTTTTCCAGACTTGGTTTGTCTGGACACTCTAGCAAGTCTTCAGATTGTGGTGATCCATTAGAATGCTCTTGTTCAGGTCTCTCAGCCTTATGATACAACAGCGACTCTAATATCATTCTCTTCTTGTCGTCCGAATTGACCAACAGCAGCTCATTTAATTTTAGGAGGCTTACCAAGCCATTTCAGTGATTTGGTTGAATAAAGAGCCGTTTTCTGGTAACGAGTCATTACGATCCTTAGAATATGAGGCTTTTGAGCATTCATCTTCAGACAGCTTCTCTTCCCTTAGCGTTGTTTTCACATCCTTTGGATCGTTGAAGGTAGTTCCATTCAAGGCATTTATGATCTATGAGTGGTCTTCCTCGTCCTCTCCATCACTTTCATCCCAGTTGACATTCTGTGAGTTTAGTTCCTCATTTTGTGGCACCTCCTTCATAGCCGAATCATACAACAGCGAATGATCAGTTGGTATCTTTTGAAATAATGACTCGTTATAGGGATAACGAGTCCTTTCGCTGTCGTTGGATAACGAGTCGTCCTCGCGTAACGAGATGTTATGATCATTGGAACATATTGTTTCTTCTAGTTTGATTAGAGTACCACTTGGGTCGAAAGGACTAACAAGGTGTGACTCATCTCTACGCTCATCTTCCTAAGGCGTGCTCGGCTCATGCTCCTTCGCTTCAGCTAACTCTAAACCATTGGCGTTGCGCACAAATTATAGCTCGTCCATTGTTGTCTCCAGTTTTGTGGCTTCGGGAGCTTTGCAACGATTGGTTAAGATTTTTTTCTCTAATTGGTCTACTGTTGCAATAATGTGTGAAGGAGGGCATGGACAAGAATTGGAGGTCATTTTTGTTTAGAAGAAAGCTTTCATGAATCGAATTGCAAATGTCATCGATATGAAATTAAGGGTATTCTCTCATGAATTCACTGGATAACTCCTCCCATGAAGTGAAAGAACTTGCGGGGTGGGAACAGAGCCAACGCTTAGCATTTTTTGCGAGTGAGAAAATGAGAAGATGCTTTCGGGTAAAGTCGAGACTAAGTCCTCCTAGGTCAAAATAAGTCTGAGATATTTGTTGATGTGAAGAGCTGGATCTTCATGTGGCAGTCCCCCAAATTGCAGAGCGCCTCTTATCTGATCGGATATTGTTACCAACGAAACTATTTTTGGTGATTTTGGTTTTTTGGAATAAGGACTAAAAAGAAAGGAAATAGCTAACTATAATTATACTAACTAATATATGGCCAGAAACTAACTAGGTCTTTCCAAGATTTACATGTATCCCCGGCAACGGCGCCATAAACTTTATTGCGTGTTTATTGTGACGGTGAAACCAAAATGCATAGCTTTTTTTTTGGGTAAAGGGTTATAAATAAAATGTTTGGGGCCTGGGAGGTTCGAACCCGAGACCTCTAGGTCTCAAACGAATGCGCTAACCAGCTGGGCTACAAGCGCATTTTTCCAAAATGCATAGCTGCACTATCAGGTTCTAAATTTATAATACCCTAATATTACCTAGACCAACCACATACGTAATATAGGCAAGTGTGCCTATCGCTAAGTAATATAGTCTAAGTGGTAAGTATAGGGGTCGATCCACAGGGATACGAATCTCCTACTCAACCTAACCTATTCCTGGCCTAACCAACCTAACCTAACTTACTAGCCTAGCTGTCACCTAAACTAGCTACCTAACTAACCTAATGACTAATAGAGCTGCAATTAACTTAAGGGTTGGATAAATCAACTCTTTGATACGAACGATTAAGAAATCAATATCCTAAACTATGGGATACCTATAAAGCGAAAACTATCATCCAGGACAATGAATCCTTTTGTTTATTGAATAACTCACACGCATGACTGCTTATGACGCTATTTCTAATGATGACTGAGACTCTTGCTAGAGAAGCACACAATCTCTATTAACACAGCAATTGCATTGAAACGCTAGATAAACATCCACGTTAGAAGACACATCTCTATGAATAGAAACTCTAGAATGCTATAGACACACATTCAGAAATCCTAACATAGTGCTCATTAACCATATATCAACCTTATGACTAGAAACTGCTCACCCAGGCATCTAACACCTGATGCTAGTCAGAACATGAAAGACATAACAAGGAAAGAAAGATTCCTATGGACTAAAACCTGCTAAGATCACTAAACCCCAACACCACACTTGAAATACACACTTAATCTACCGATGATCTAGACAACCCCTGCTGTCTAACCTAAAGTCAAATACCATCCAAAACCCTATGACCAAAAGATAGAAATACCAAAACACGGGGGTAATTACTTCCTATGAATCAATACAACCACACCATCGACATCAAAAGCATATTCATCAAGTATTCATACGCATCATAAGATATCAATATAATCAAATCAATGTTTCAATACAAAACATAAGCGATAGCCAAACGTGCAAATCATTCATCAAATAAGATTCATCTAAACCCTAGATGACAAACGACTAGCCTAACATACTAGATACTAAATGAAATCGACATTCAAACATGATAGAAAATGGACACTAAACATGAATCAAACGTAAACCGAAGAATCAACGCGTATTAGAATCGATCTAGTGATGATTCCTCAACTTCTAGACCTTCTCGAGCATGTTTGACTTTTCTGGCAGCTTTGACTTTTTTAGCAACTATCTTCAAATCTTCATAACTTCTTCGTTATAACTCGAAATTGACCACCATTTTCGCTAGTATTCCTAGAATTACGAAATGAAGCATACGAAGTGCTTAGATATCATATTTAGCCAAATCATATATGAAATCATATATAAAAGCATACGTAAAACATACAAAGTTTCGGGAATTATTGACCAAAAAGATGTGTAATTACAAGCGCATCTGTGACATCCGAGAATTTCAAGGTTTACTTCCGTTAGACAATCTTCGTTAGTTACGTTATAAGTGTTAACTTAGTAACTAATTCTTAACTAGGCCGAATACGTCCACCACCTTTGGTTGATCACCAAACCCGCCCATATGTGTTATGTGTTCATTTACTTATAGATATTATGTGCAATGTGATTTAAATACATGATTTAGCATTGTGAATAGCATGACAACCCATGAACTGTACTTATCTTGCTTAAAATGTAAACTGGTCACTTTTGGGTTTCCAGCGAAACTACCGGGCGAAACTATAGTGTAGCCCGGCTAGTCTACCCTCTGACTACCAGAGCCAGTTTCGCTTGGCCAGCGAAACTGCCAGCGAAACTAGCCTCTGATATATAATATCTTAATAAACCCTAGTTTCACCATTTGCCTCCTTTACACAAAAACACACACACACACTCCATCTTTCTCCTGGAAATCTGGTCAGTCGAGATTCACACCGAGCTATCGAGATCTCAACCCCGAACCATCATCCATCAAGCTTGGAGATCGAACCGTGAGTCCCAAAACCACCATTTTTATGTTTTCTATGTGTTTTCTTAAAAAGCATGCTTAGATCTTTATAGAATCACTTGATCTTCTGATATGTTGGTTAGGAATGATAGATTTACAATAAAGTCAGTAACTTTACGTGTGAAATCCATCCATGATGAAGATTTATGCTAGATTAGGTCATTTTAGGTTAAAATGTGTTTTTGGTGATTTGATGATGAAAATGCATGTTTAAGGTGTTAAAGCTTACTGATTTATGTTGGTAAATGATTATGTATGCTAGATAATGAATTACATGTGATATGGAAGCTGTTAGATTGATTTTTAGGCTGATTTATGTGTTTTTCGCGACCAGCGACACTGTGTGTTCTCTGGGCGAAACTGTCCAGCGAAATTATGTATATATTCATCTAGCGATACTGCCTAGCGAAACTATAATGTCGCCCGCGAAACTAAGTCGACCTGTCCGGACGAAACTACCGAGCGAAATACCCTGAACGAAAGTTCAAACCAGTTTCGAGCGAATCTAAGCTGGCGAAACCGTGTCAACAGTTTCGAGCGAAACTAGCTTAGCGAAACTGTGTCATCGGGTATTCCCTAGCGAAAGTGCTGCCCGTGCACATAGCGAAACTGTGCAGCGACACTAGGCTAGCGAAACTGTGACCTGACCAAAATCCAAACTTGTGCAATTTACTTGAATGCTATGCCATGACTTACATGATTTTGCTATGATGATACATGCTTTGATTTCTGATGTATGTGAACCCTTGTTTATGATCAACCATCGGTGTCGTGTGTCGTTATGTCGTGTCATAGTTCCAACGTGCTATGTTATGGGCCATAGTGACGTCAAGATTAGACACAAAACTAATACTTAAGACCTAAACGTGTTCATAGGTCTCCATTAAGCAATACTTGGATTAAATATCAGTGTAGCTGAGCAACCTAAGGTGAGTTTCACAAACCCTTTTAATTGTGAGCCCGTTTGGGACACAACGAATGAACTTAACGGTAAACAACGCTGACTTTTTGAGGTATTACAATTGGGATACCTATTATGGAAGTTGGAGTGTTTTATGGGAACACTTGCAACTGTCCATCCTTGGGGTTTCTATTGAAACCCGGAAACGACCATTTGACACTTAAACTCTTTTTGGGAATTTCAAATGAAATCCAGGATAAACTGTTTTAATATGACTAGTGTAGGTTAAAGTCTAAACCAAATGATATCACATGATTTCTAAGGATGCCTTAAAACTTAAAAAGTCCTCAACCTAGTACTGTTGATCTGAGAAGCGAGGGGATGTTGGGTAGATCTACTGAGGGTTTGACAAACCCTGCTCCGCGGTACACAAATGTGTAACCAACCGGTTGGAGGCCGAACGGAGTTCAATGTCAGCCTATGTTTAGTTGTGGGCCTCCCAAATGGGACACAACTGGAGGCACCAACCATCGGCTATTGCCGAACTCTGTTACGTCAGCTTTCAGCCCTAGTACGACTCCTTAGTGCATGGAAACCGGATTAGCTACCCGCGATATCGGTTGACCACTTTAATCCTTTACTTAACTAGTGCATATCCGAAAATTCAACTCTTGGCAATTGCCTTGCAAAACTATTACTTATGCATATGTTGATACACGCTAATTGTCAGTATTTAGTCCTCATTGAGTCTAGTTGGTCCTAATTGCTCCTCAACATCCTAACTGGATGTCGTTTAATATTTTTGGAAACAAAATTATTATACATGAGAAATTCACAACATGGCGGTACGTCTTTTGGTATTTTTATTCTGAATTGCATAGTAATTTATCATTTTCATTTTTGAGTTGTGTTTTAGTAATGTATCCGTTTTTTGTAGTTGCGTTATCACGGCCACAAGGCACATGTAAATAAAATCTTGTTTATTATATCTAAAATAAAATAATAAAGTTAATATATATTAAAACGTAATTTTGTTAATTAGGGCTTTTAACTCCGATCGTCATCCAGATCTGCTTAAAGGATCACAGTTATGGATTTCATCTTCAAGAAGAACCCGCTGGAAGAGCCACGTGGAGACATTTAATTAATTAATTAATTATGTTTATGTTTAATTATGTTTAATATACATATTGTTTATATTAATTTTGGGTTTTTTTATCAGTTTGAACAATTCCCCCCCTTTTAGTTAAAAATTTTCACCAAAAAATTTGAATTTCCCACCATTAGTTCAAACTACACCCAAAATTTCGAACTAAATTTACTTATTATCGATTCCCTCTCACTTTATCAGAAAATTTCCAATTAAAAACCTCCAGCGAATAACTAGGTCTTCTTTCTCATCCATTTCATTCACATCTTCCATGGAGCTTCAACAACGAATAGCTTCAACAGCCAGCGCTAGCGATTCTTCAGAAGTGGGATGTGATTTGGGAGACCATTCAGTCCAGAAAACGGTAATTGTCAAGTTATTCCGTTTCATTACTTACAATCTGTTTTCATAAAATTGTTTCTTTTGTTTATTATTGATACACGTTTAACTTGGGATCCCTGAATTTGTGTACAGTTACAGTTACAGATCGATAAAATTTCGTTTCATACAGAATTGATTAGGAATGGGTATATATTGCAGATATCCTCTCCATTCATTTCAACCCATTCATTTTATGCTAAATTAGTTATTTACCTTCTTAAATGACTGGGGGAGCATGCTAAATTAGTTATTTTTATGCTAGGAATGTTGAGGTCAAGCATATGCACATGTTTGTAGATTCATGTTACTGGTGAACCTCCTTTCTTCTTTATGTACACTGCTAGAAATGGTGAACTGTTTGTTTAATTATATCCACTGAAGACATGATGTGTTCTGCTCTTCCCTTTGGATGTCTTAAATTTGGGTATAACATATCAAATAATTAGTCAATAGGGTCTTTATGTGATGTATTAATAACTAAGAACTAATTTACGTTACTCTGGTCATTAATTACTAGCTAGGAAATGATCCTAGAGGACATATATAGGAATGTTTCCAACATTTTTTGTAGGTTCATGTTAGAGGGGTACAAAATAAAGAAATTTTAGTTTAAATCCCCTGTAGAAGAATAGAAGAATGTTGATGTCATGCATCTGCTACTCTGCTAGAAATGGTGAACTGTTTGTTTATATCCACTGAAGACATGATGTGTTCCACTCTTCCCTTTAGATGTCTTTAATTTGTGTATAACATATCAAATAATCAATCAATAGGGTCTTTATGTGATATATTAATAATTAAGAACTAACTAAGAGATAATGAATCAATAGGGTCTGCATGCTTTCCTATTTATGTACTTTGTTAAAAAGCATCTAACTACATTCTGTTAATTGTACAAAATTCAAGAATCGGTCCAACAACAGTGATGGTCAATTGGAAAAACTTGAGTTCGAACTTAAAGAGGAGAGACTTCTTAGGGATGAAAAAAATGAACAGATTAAGGCCCTCTTCTTGAAGATTCAAGAATCGGAGAAAAAACTTGATCTACTTATAGCTCATCTATCTGCAATTGGACCACCGCTACCACACAAACTTAATGCTCCGGCATCTACAGAGGTGAATTCTTTACATCACAACTTAATTAATCATACTATTTTTCAAGTGCCTTATAATCACATACACTCTTGTTCATGAAGAACACAATCCGGATGAACTCATGTTCCTGAAGAACACAAATAGATGCAAGTTCATGGTACATAAGAATATATACTTCATGTAAGAACAAAGATATGAGTTAAATGGGGCCCTGCTATTATTCATTGAAAATGTATGTTAATATGAAAAAATAGAGTATATACATAATCTGTATGAATAAAACTGGAACAACTTATGTTAGATTAAAAAAACAGAATAAATACTTTCATGATAGGTCTGCGTCATTATTCTGGTCTAACTTTTTACCATTTCAAAAACATTGTTCTAGGAAAATTCTAAGGAGATTTTTGTTGGATCTAGCCACAGCACTAATCATGCTGACATACACACAACGGTTAGTATTTGTCAAACTCATTATAGGTTTGATTGCTCATTTACTAGTAATTAATTGAACTGTAGGGCGTGAAATCGGTGGTCGATCAACCTCGTCTGAAGCGGTTGAAAAGAAAAAGGTAAATATTTGCCAGTCAAGTTTCATTCCGTTCTATATTTTCACAGTAATCTGTTTGGTAATGTCATGTAGTCCCATTTTAAATGTTATTTGGTACCTCAAACACTTGGGCCAGCTAGGGATTGTTGGAACAAATGGTGAGATGTGTAGCAAACAAAGTTCAACTGACTTTGAAGTTGATCTGGAACTTAATTAATGTGATCTTCATCCGGATGTTTTAAGTTCATCTGGATATCTAATGTTCATCTGGAAATCAATTGAACTGTAGGACCTGATGACCCATACTACTTGCAATAAAATGGCACTCCTCAGTCCATATCTATCATGGTGGTAAGTATTTCAAAATTGCTATATATATTATGATCAATTTCCATAACCTAATTATCAATTATATGTTTTGGTATAGGAAGGAATACAATAAAAAATGGTCCTAATTAAGCTCAAATCTGGACAGTTGAAGATGAAGACCACTTACGCGGTAGTGTTGTTGACTTGTAATTGAATTAGATTGAGAATAATGCTTGTATGCAGTGTAATTTTCTTTAATTTTTTATTTGTATTTCATTTGTATTGACTTGCAATTGAATTTTATTTTATTTGTAATTAAATATATGTGTTAAATTTTATTTGAGTTGTAATTAAATTTTATTTGATTTGTAATTAAATATAGGGTTCATTGAGATAAAATGTATGATTTCAACTACCCTTTGGCCACTTTCTTTTTCCAAATATATGTGGCTAAAACACAAATATACGTGACCATATAATACCAAAGGCCACGCTTTTTATATCTTAACGTGGCCGTTGCCACCATTTGGCCACGCGTATTGAGACAAAATGTATGATTTCAACTACCCTTTGGCCACTTTCTTTTTCCAAATATATGTGGCTAAAACACAAATATACGTGACCATATAATACCAAAGGTCACGTTTTTTATATCTTAACGTGGCCGTTGCCACCATTTGGCCACGCGTATTGAGACAAAATGTATGATTTCAACTACCCTTTAGCCACTTTTTTTTTCCAAATATATGTGGCTAAAACACAAATATACGTGACCATATAATACCAAAGGCCACCCTTATTATATTTTAATGTGGCCGTTGCCACCCTTTGGCCACGCGTATTGGGACAAAATGTATGATTTCAGCAACCCATTTGGCCACGTTATTTCATATCATATGTGGCTAAAACACAAATATACGTGACCATATAATACCAAAGGCCACGCTATTCATATTTTGACGTGGCGGTTGCCAACCTTTGGCCACGCGTATTGGGACAAAAATTATAATTTCAGCAACCCATTTGGCCACGTTTTTTTATTACATATGTGGCTAAAACACAAATATACGTCACCATATAATACCAAAGGCCACGCCATTCATATTTTAACGTGGCCGTTGCCACCCTTTGGCCACTCGTACTGTGACAAAATGTATGATTTCAGCAACCCTTTGGCCACGTATTTTTATAATGTATGTGGCTAAAACACGAATATACGTGACCATAAAATACCAAAGGCCACGTTAACCAAACACATGTGGCCGATGGAACCCTTTCGCCACGCTTTTCTGAAGAATTGTTTGATTACAACAACAAATATTGGTACCATTTAGCCACGCTTATAGGTGGCTTCAGCCACTGATATTGTAACGTGGCCGTAGGGTACATATGGTCACGGCACCTATGGTGTCGTTTGGAATGGAAAAAAAAAACGTGACAAAACACCTTTTGTCACGGTTTTTGTCCGTGGCCAAAGGTGAATTTTGACGTAGTGTACGTCACTACCCACTACGCCATCTAACTCATTTGTTAATTGTGTTGCGGTTACACATGTTATCTATGAAGGAAACATTTAAAAAAATTTAATAATCGAAGTTTGCCACGTGACATCCGACCACTAAAGCCACATGGGACCAATCACGCGCTTGTATGATTTATTTCAATTTATTAAACACGCTTGTGTGGATTTCACTGGAGTGTGGATTTCACTAGAGTGTCACCTCTTGTAGGGCTCATGGACAATGAGTTTGTTACGGGTCAGGCTGCGTTGAAGGCAGAATCAGACAAAGTTATTAAACACGAGAAAGCTTGTCTTTAGAATTAACATGTGTTTATCCCTTTTGTCTTTGATACATTTGGTTTCCTAGCCTCGGAGGCTGTAGAATTTCTAAGCCAAGTTCAACGCGTCGTGAATAGTAATTCCTCGACCCCTAAGACCCAAAGCTTTGTCTTTAGCAGGATCAGTTTTGCTTTTCAAAAGGAGGTTGCGGCACAACTTGTTACCTAATTACTCATCACTTCATTATAAATGTTTTGGGAGTATCGAATAAAAGTTGAATGTTTGATAAAAAAAAATCAAGTTATAAAATGTTTATATTATATCATACGTAAGAAGTTTATGCAAAATAAGAAGGATAAGAAAGAGGGCAAATCTGGAAACATGCATATTTTTCACTTTCCCCCCAATTATTAAAACGTTTATAACTTTTACATACGATATTATTTTTTTATAAAAATTTCACCATAAAAACAAGCGTTTTTTATCTTTAAAACCCATACAATATTGCTATATATATATAAAAAATTGTGAATGAGCTGAACATATAACACAACGACCTGAACATATGACACAATAACACAACGACTTGAACATATGACATAATGACACAATGACCTGAACATTGTTCAGATCATTGTGTCATTGTGTCATATGTTCAGGTCATTGTGTCATTGTGTTATATGTTCAGGTCAATTGTGTCATATGTTCAGGTCGTTGTGTCATATGTTCACGTCATTGACATAATTTTTTTATTTTATTTTTTATATAGCAATATGGTATGGGTTTTAAAGTTTTAAAGATAAAAAAACGCTTATTTTTATGGTGTAATTTTTATAAAAAAATAATATCGTATGAAAAAATTATGAAGGTTTTAATAATTGGGGGAAAGAGAAAAAGGGGCAATTTGACCAAATTACCCCTCCATGTACATGACCATTTATTTTTGAGTTTTAATTAAGGCATTAAATCTGGGCCATTGATCATCAGATCTAACGGATGAGAAGGCTTCTTATCCTTCTTATTTTCACCTAACTTTTCATTATAACCTCACTCCATAATTGCATATACCATATAATTTGTTTGTTGTTATTGATAATTTCTCTCTCTATTCTAATGGTAATTATTTAAATGTTATGTTAACTTTTAAGAGTTTTAAAGGTAAATTATCTTTTATAAAATTGACTAACTTAATTGTCTTTAAGTACTAAAAGGTAATTAAATAATAAAAATTTATTCATGTAAACGATCAATTGTATGTTTTAACAAAATTCAAAATCGTTTTTATTTTATATTTCAGATTTAGTTTATTTAACCTTTAAATATATTTGTTACTTTATTAATTATTATTTAAACATTTTATTAGTCAATCACTAGGACTTGTCCAAGTTATAGTACTTCTCATTATAACCTCACTCCATAATTGCATATACCATATAATTTGTTTGTTGTTATTGATAATTTCTCTCTCTATTCTAATGGTAATTATTTAAATGTTATGTTAACTTTTAAGAGTTTTAAGAGGTAAATTATCTTTTATAAAATTGACTAACTTAATTGTCTTTAAGTACTAAAAGGTAATTAAATAATAAAAATTTATTCATGTAAACGATCGATTGTATGTTTTAACTAAATTCTCAAAATCGTTTTTATTTTATATTTCAGACTTAGTTTGTTTTAACTAAATTCTCAAAATCGTTTTTATTTTTATTTTATATTTCAGACTTGTCCAAGTTATAGCTGGCAATGAGGAAAGACTCAGTACTGAAATGTCACGAGTTCGATCGCTGAGCACAACAGGTTTTACCACCCATGATCGTTAAAAAACATTTTATTAATTTGTGTGTGAACATGATGTTCTGCGTCACATCCCACTCGACACCTCTAGTAAATAATAAATATATTTTTTTAATAGCGAATCTATTATATTCCTACTCTTAAACTTATCCACAAACTAAATTATTCCAATTATATCATTGTCATGTGAGGGTTTCAACTCATAACCTTCAACCACTACTACAAAAACTGGCATTCTTGACGTGCATTGCGCGTCAAGAAGTGCCTTCTTG
>JBCNJP010000738.1:0-26000 GCA_039602395.1 Deinandra increscens subsp. villosa
CAACCGTAACAAGTGCGTTTTGGGCAATCGCGTGCTACATGTCCCTTAACCTTGCAGATGTTACAGTAGACATTACCACAATCGAGAGTGTGGTGCATGTTGCATTTAGAGCACAGAGGAGCGGTGTGACATCCGGGAATTCCAAGGTTAACTTCCGTTAGACATTTTCGTTAGTTACGTTATAAGTGTTAACTTAAGTAACTAATGCTTAAACTAGGCCGAATACGTCCACGACCTTTGGTTGATCACCGAACCCGTCCACATGTGTTATGTGTTCATCATTGATTGTCTTTATGTGCAATGTGATTTAAATACATGACTTATTATTGTGAATAGCATGATTAATTGTAAATACTTGATTATGTGAAAATTGCCTAAATTTGGTAGTCAGCGAAACTACCGAGCGAAACTACAGATTCGCCCGGTAGCAGGCTAGACTGATCAATGTACCCGAGACCAGAGCTAGTTTCGCCTGGCCAGCGAAACTGCCAGCGAAACTAGCCTCTGATATAAATAAACTTAATAAACCCTAGTAGCCTCATTTGCCTCATTTCACAACAAACACACACACACACTTCTCTGGAATCTGGTCAGCCGAGGATACCATCAAGGGACCGAGATCTTAGCCTCTAGACCATCATCTCATCTCATCTATCGATTCTTGAACCAAACGTGAGTCCCAAAAACCTTTATTTATGTGTTTTCTTTGTGTTTTCTTAAAAAGTATGCTCAAACCCTCATGTAATTGCTTGATCTACTAATATGTTGTCTAGGGATGCTAGTTTTATCATAAAGTCAGCAACTTTACGTTTAAAAACAAACCATGATGATGATTTATGCAATTTTGGTCATTTTAGGGTTTAGAAGTGTTTTTAGAGATTTGATGATTAAAATGCATGTTAAACGTGTTAAAGCTGCTTGATTTATGTTGGTAAATGCCTATGTATGCTAAATAATGAATTGCATGTAAGATCAGAAGCCGTTAGGTTGATTTTTAGGCAAATCCGTATGTTTTTCGCGACCAGCGAAACTGCGTGTTCTCTGGGCGAAACTAAGTAGCGAAACTATATCTCCTTCCAGCGACACTACCCAGCGAAACTATAGTGTCGCCGGGTAACCTGACCAGACCAGCTCGAACGAAACTACCGAGCGAAATACCTGAACGAAAGTTCAAACCAGTTTCCCTGCGAAACTAGGCTAGCGAAACTGCGTCAGCAGTTTCGGGCGAAACTAGCCTAGCGAAACTGTGTCACCAGGCATTGCCTAGCGAAAGTGCTGCCCGTGCACCTAGCGAAACTGCCTAGCGAAACTATGCTAGCGAAACTAAGACCTGACCTAAAAACCAAACTTGTGAAATTTGCTTAAGTGTTATGCCATGACTTACATGATTATGCCATGATGAAACATGCTTGATATCTGAATTATATGAACCCTTGTTTATGATCAACCATTGGTGTCGTGTGTCGGTATGTCGAGTCATAGTTGCAACGTGCTATGTTATGGGCCATAGTGACGTTAAGTAAAGATTAGACACAAAACTAATACTGAAGACCTAAACGTGTTCATAGGTCTTCGTTAAGCATACTTGGATATTATAGCAAGTGTAGCAGTGCAACCCAAGGTGAGTGTCACTAAACCGATTACCGTGAACCCGTTTGGGTCACACAGATCAACTAAAAGAAAAACAATGCTGACAAACTCGAGAGTGCTAGGCACCTCCCTGATGAACATGAAAACTCGGAGTGCTCGGCACCCATTGAATGAACTTGAAGTGTTTTATGGGAAACACTGGTGAAACTTAACAAACTATTTTTGAAACGAAAACTGTTTTAATATGGCTAGTGTAGGTTAAAGTCTAAACCACATGATATCACATGTTTTCTAAGGATGCCCTATAACTTAAAAGTCCTCAACTAAAATTGTGCCATTAATTGTAAAGCGAGGGGATGTTGGGTAGATCTACTGGAGTTTGACAAACTCCGCCCCGTGGCACGGGGAGTGCACGGAGGTACAATATCAGCCTATCTGACCGTGATCCCGAGAGGACACGGGGGAGGCAAAAACCGCGATGACGTAGGTCCGCACCGTACGGGATGGCTCGGCCCCCACAAAATAAGTCAGCTTTGGTACAAACTTCCTTAGAGCATGGAACAACGGATTAGCTACCCGCGATATCGGTTGAGTCCTTTAACTTTACGGAACTAGTACATACCCGATGACGTAGGTCACGGGCAAACCATGTATAAACTGAGATTTAAATTACGAGCATTGCTTTTCACAAATAAATAACATGTAAGTATACTTGAGACAAATTATGATCATGAGACTGGGCCAATGCATGACAAGCCCACTGTGAACTCACCAACCGTTAGGTTGACACTTGCGTGGTTTAAACTTTTGCAGATCGCTAAGGAGTATCCGGAGCGGGTTGGCATGGCACGCGAAGACCTTTATTTTAATTGAACTATTTGGGAATTTAATACAATGTTTATGTAAAGCACGTGGTTAGTGCTAAGACAATATTTTATTCCGCTGCGTTTGTATTTGAGACCTTACTTTATATCTGATTTTGAACTAACTCTGATTCATTTAGTATTTGTAACTAATGGTTGTGAATCCTGGTCTAGCCGCACCCCTTAACGGTATAAACTCCGTTAGTGGTTATTTGGGGGTGTGACAGATTGGTATCAGAGCCGGTCGTCGGCCAGTGTGCCAGCGAGGACGCTGGTCCCCTGAGAGGGGAGGATTGTAACATCCCACATTGGTGGGAAGGGGAACTAAGCAAGCCTTTATAAGGGTGTGGATACCTCCCCTACCAAGACGCGTTTTAAATCCGTGAGGGGCGGATGCCTGAGGGCATGCCGGCCGCCAAAGCGGACAATATCTTGGTGCGACGGGTCTGGGCTGTTGGGCAACTTTGCCTGAACAACAAAACCGCCCCAGGAGGAACAACAACTATGGGAACAATCGGGGTAATGGGAACAATAACGGTCAGAACCAGAACAACAACAATGGGGGAGCCCGTGGCTGCTTTGAGTGTGGTGCTCAAGGTCACATTAAAAGAGACTGCCCTCAGCTGAGAAGACAAGGGAACGGAAATCAGGGAAATAACGGCGGGAATGGTAACGGTGGAGGTAATGGTAATGGGAACGGCAACGGAAATGGTAATAATGGGAATGGTGGAAATGGTAGAGGTCGAGCTTTCGTCATGGGTCAGGGTGAAGCTCGCAATGATGCCAACGTGATTGATGGTAAATTTATTTTGAACGGTTTCTTTGCTACTGTATTATTTGATTCTGGTGCTGAGAAAAGTTTTATTTCCACTAAATTTGCTAAGTTGATTAATGCTAGACCGATTGCCCTAGACGTTAAATATGTGGTAGAGCTAGCTAATGGTAAACTTCATGATACAACTCAGATAGTTAAGGACTGTAAGTTAGAACTAGCTGGCCATACCCTAGGAATTGATCTTATGCCTTTCCCGATTGGTAGTTTCGACGTTATAGTAGGAATGGATTGGTTATCTGAGAATCGAGCTGAAATCTTATGTAAAGAAAAAGTGGTTCGTATCCCACTCGAAGGAGGTGAAATGTTAACGGTTCAAGGTGAAAAAGGTGGAGTAGTAACTGGTATTATCTCGTTTCTCAAAGCTCAAAAGTGCCTTCGTAAAGGTCACTTCGCGATTCTTGCAAACGTCACCGATTCGACACTTCCCGAGCGCAGAATCAACGACTACCCGATAGTTCGCGACTTCCAAGATGTATTTCCTGAAGATCTGCCTGGTTTGCCTCCATTTCGACAAGTAGAGTTTGGAATCGACTTAGCTCCTGGAGCCGCTCCGATTGCACGCGCACCTTACCGTTTGGCAGTAAGTGAACTCAACGAACTCTCTTCACAACTTCAAGAATTACTCGACAAGGGGTTTATCCGTCCAAGTTCGTCTCCATGGGGAGCTCCAGTACTGTTTGTTAAGAAGAAGGATGGAACGTTCCGCATGTGCATTGACTACCGAGAGCTTAACAAAGTTACGATCAAGAATCGGTATCTGTCACACCCCCAAAATACCACTAACGGAGTTTATACCGTTAAGGGGCGCGACTAGACCAGGATCCACAACCACAGTTACAAATACTAAACGAATCAGGATTAGTTCAAACACAAATTATAGATAAAGTCTCAGATACAACGCAGCGGAATAAAATATTGTCTTATAGCACTAACCACGTGCTTTACAAAGTTAACATTGCTTTAAAATTCCCAAGTTAAGTTTTAAACAGAAATAAACGTCTTCTTGTGCCATGCCAACCCCCAGCGGATACTCCTTAGCGATCTGCAAAAGTTTAAACCACGCAAGTGTCAACCTAACGGTTGGTGAGTTCACAGTGGGCTTGTCATGCATTGGCCCAGTCTCATAATCATAATTCGTATCAAAATGTACTTACAAAATATTCATTTGTGAAAAGCAATGCTCGTATTTAATTCTCAGTTTATAAATAGTTTGTCCGTGACCACGTCATCGGGTATGTACTAGTTCCGTAAAGTTAAAGGACTCAACCGATATCGCGGGTAGCTAATCCGTTGTTCCATGCTCTAAGGAAGTTTGTACCAAAGCTGACTTATTTTGTGGGGGCCGAGCCATCCCGTACAGTGCGGACCAAGTCATCGCGTTTTCTGCCTCCCCCGTGTCCTCTCGGGACCACGGGCAAATAGGCTGATATTGTACCTCCGTGCACTCCCCGTGCCACGGGGCGGAGTTTGTCAAACTCCAGTAGATCTACCCAACATCCCCTCGCTTTCACAAATTAATGGCACAATTAAGTTGAGGACTTTTAAGTTATAAGGCATCCTTAGAAAAACATGTGATATCATATGGTTTAGACTTTAACCTACACTAGCCATATTAAAACAGTTTTCGTTTCAGAAATCGTTTATTCAGAATTCACAAGTGTTCCCATAAAACACTTCAGTTCATCAAGTGGGTGCCAAGCATCCCGTGTTCTTATGTTTATCAGTGAGGTGCCTAGCACTCTCGAGTTTGTCAGCATTGTTTTTCATTAAGTTATTCGGTGTGGCCCATCGGACTCACGGTATGCGGGTTAGTGACACTCACCTTTGGTTGCACAGCTACTCTTCAAGTAATCCAAATATTGTTGTTTAACGAAGACCTAGAACACGTTTAGGTCTCAGGTATTAGTTTCGTGTCTAATCTTTACTTAACGTCACTATGGCCCATAACATAGCACGTTGCAACTATGACTCGACATACCGACACACGACACCAATGGTTGATCATAAACAAGGGTTCATTTGAATCAGATATTAAACATATTTCATCATGGCAAAATCATGCAAGTCATGGCATAACACTTAAACAATTTCACAAGTTTGGTTTTTAGGTCAGGCCTTAGTTTCGCTAGCATAGTTTCGCTAGACAGTTTCGCTGGGTGCACGGGCAGCACTTTCGCTAGGCAATGCCCGGTAACACAGTTTCGCTAGGCTAGTTTCGCCCGAAACTGCTGACGCAGTTTCGCTAGCCTAGTTTCGCAGAGAAACTGGTTTGAACTTTCGTTCAGGTATTTCGCTCGATAGTTTCGCTCGAGCTGGTCTGGTCAGGTTCCCGGCGACACTATAGTTTCGCTGGTCAGTGTCGCTGGAAGGATACAAAATTTCGCTACTTAGTTTCGCCCAGAGAACAACAGTTTCGCTGGGCGCGAAAAACATACGGATTTGCCTAAAAATCAACCTAACAGCTTCTGATCATACATGCAATTCATTATTTAGCATCTATGGGCATTTACTAACATAAATCAAGCAACTTTAACACGTTTAACATGCATTTTGTCATCAAATCACCAAGAACACATATAAAACCCTAAAATGACTAAAATGGCATAAATCTCTATCATGGTTGGATTTCATACGCAAAGTTATCAACTTTATTACAGATCTAGCATCCTAAAACATTCATACAGAAGATCAAGCAATATCATGGAGGTTTGAGCGTGCTTTAAGAAGAAAACATATAGAAAACACATAAAGCATAGTTTTTGGGACTCACGGTTGATCCTAGAATCGATAGAGGAGAAGAGATGATGGTCTAGAGGCTGAGATCTTGGTCTCTTGATGGTATTCTCGGCTGGTCCAGAAATCTCAGAGAGTGTGTGTGTGTTTGTTGTGTGTTTGAGCAAATGAGGCTACTAGGGTTCATTATGTTTATTTATATCAGAGGCTAGTTTCGCTGGTAGTTTCGCTGGCTGGCGAAACTGGCTCTGATCTCGGGTACATTGATCAGTCTAGCCTGCTACCGGGCGAATCTGTAATTTCGCTCGGTAGTTTCGCTGACTACCAAATTCAGGCAATTTTCACATAATCAAGTATTTACAATTAATCATGCTATTCACAATAATAAGTCATGTATTTAAATCACATTGCACATAAAGATAATCAATGATGAACACATAACACATATGGACGGGTTCGGTGATCAACCAAAGGTCGTGGACGTATTCGGCCTAGTTATGCATTAGTTACTAAGTTAACACTTATAACGTAACTAACGGGTTTGTCTAACGGAAGTTAACCTTGAAATCCTCGGGTGTCACATCATTCATACCGGAGATATATAGTTTCATTAATCACGACATGGTTTTATGCCTAGATATCATTGTTGGTCAAGAAATGGAGAATCAATAGTGGATTTTAGCCAATCTTCAACCACCTTAAACATTAATAATGAGAGTACTTACAACAACGACTCATTACATGTTGATGACCATGATTGCCATTCAAATGACCCAAGTGAAAATGTAAATGAAATGTTACATGACATGACATGAAGACTAATATGGGTGATTCATAATATGGGTGATTCATGCGTATTTCTAAATCCGGTAATCATTCATGCGCATGAATGATTCATAAGCTCGGATAAAGTACAAAAACACACTAAAGAAATATGAATGTATCATAAAGACAAAAGATATTTTCTTGCACCGTATTATGTCGGGTATTATATATATTACCTTAATACATAGATAAAAGATAGTTTCATCTACCATATCATGCACTTGCTTATTTGTTTTATTATTTATATTTTTTAGTCGACATTGGACACTTTTTGTGTCATCAATCACGGAACCGCAACCGCATATATTGTCGATTCTATAAATTGTGGTAAGAAAAAAGAGTGTTACAAACTTGCGGGTTTTATTGAAGACAGGTTTGAGATTTTATCAATTTATTTTCAAATGTTCTAAATTAATTAAATGACTAAGTGTGAATTAAATGCAGTATAACCAACAAAGAGAGAATTAGGAATGCGGGTATATGGTGTTAAAACACATCTGGGCGTTTCTTGATACAATGCAATATGATTTCCTAAACAATGTAAATGTTTTGTAAATATTCAAAATATCAACTTTTTATTTTTTGTATAACGTTTAACAACTTTGTTTGTTTGTTTTAGATATGGAAATGGAAGAGAAGACCACGCTCGAGGAGCTTGCCTCTATGGTCTATGACTTGATGGGTATTTGGATGACAAAGTTGTACGGTGTTTAAGGATTCTCAAGGTTTGATGTATTAGAATACATGTTTTTGTTAGGTTTCCACTAGAGATGCAAATTTTACCCGCAAAAGTGGGTACCCGTGGGGTATCCGACCCGAATGGGGCGGGTATTACCCGTCTTAATGGGTAATGGGGCGAGGACGAGTATTATTTTTAAACCCGAAGCGGGGACGGGTCGGGTACGAATATGGCACTACCCGCCTCGTTTAAAGCCCGAATATATGTAATTTATATGTCCTTTATATAAAACCCGAATATATATAACTTATATAGGTTTTTTTTGTTTTTTTAACAAATTTGAGAACATGTTGATTGTCTTTTTTGCTATTATTATTGTGGGATAGAATTATGAAACTTGAATGTTTGACTTATTATGGTTATATTTTTTCTACTATTTAAAAAACAATGGATTTTTTTCTTAAATGGGTAACCCATTGGGTTCCCCGTATCCGACGGGTTTTTTTACCCGTACCTGTCAGGTAATAGGTGGGGCGGGGGTGGGTATGGGGATTTAGTTCGGGTATGGGTACGGGTAATGAAGCCCCTGTTATTACCCGAACTAGTTTGCATCACTAGTTTCCACGATAAATTTTGAACCTTTAATGTATGAGAATACATGTTTTTGTTGAATGATATGTTTCGAATGGTTTAGAATGATTTCAAAATTATGGTGTACAAGTATTTGAGAGTTATTATGGTGTACAAGTATTTGGTGTATATTATATGCAACTTTTGGGTGAAAATATTATTATTTTCTAGAAATTACAAAATTTAAAAAATTATTATTTTAATGTAAACCGCAACATCTGTTAAATAGAAAATATATATTTTATTCGCAAATTAGCAAATACTACGGTTTAGGGCCGCAACTTTTGCCCAAAGGGGACCATAGTATTTGCTCTTACATCATAATTACACTATCTAATGCTGCGATTCTAAGACCATAACTTTTACCCATTTTAACCGCGGCTTTTTATCAAGTTTGTACTAGTGGAGTTTCATTAAATGGACCACTTTTCTTTGGTGATGAATATTTTCACGTTAAATTTGTGCCCACCATGGATATTATCAAGGAGCGCAACCCGTCAACACCGATCTTGGCAAGCTCGGCTTTCAAGTACGATCGATATATCATATTTGGTTTTGGAAGTTACCGATAGCGAAAAAGATATTAAAGGGATTCAATATTGGTGTATTTGCCAATGAAGAGTGTTAAAGGATCAAAGACCTTTATATAAAGAACTTAAATATTAAAACTTTATTCGGTATACATCGATGCTTTTATCATCGTATAATTTTTCAGGAGACCACTCAAACAAAAAGTATTAGCTAGGTTGAAGAATATGACATGAACCAATGTTTTCTTTATACTTGTGATCTTTGTAGAATATGTTTGTTTCTTGATTATGCTTGATTTTGAGACTAGATATTAAAATATTCATGTTGAATTTATCTAAAAAGGCTTCTTATTCTAAAAAGCTGAGAAATAATTTTAAAAAAAATATAAACCGACTCAAACAAACTTCTATTGGGCGTTCGTTCTTGAATCCATTCATTCAATTTTAAGACTTTGAATAACCATCGTTCTTAAGTCATTTGATTGATTCCACATCACATTTAAACTTGACTAAACTTTATTTTCACTTGTTTTTTGCTTTTATGCTTCCTATTTCGTTTAGATTCGCCATAATAATGAGTTGATAATCATGTGTAAATGTATAATAATTAAGCTACTGGGATTGCTCTTAACAATTAAAATGAAAGTTGAAAATGTTATTAACCAAACTAAATGTACGGACTATTATAGACTTGCAAATCATAATTTAAATTATTAAAATTGAATTTGCCTCGGTAAAATCGTATAGCTAGTATAACACACCAGTGGTGCACAAATCAGGCCGAAATCTGTCTGTCCCGCTGTTTTTCTTGAAACCGATTCAGAAAGATATCATCTTAAGCCGAGGAGTTATCAAGTTGAAATCAAGTTATGAATCAGGTCAGTTTAGGTTCAATCTAATCAACACCAATTCAGATGTATAGGGTTAGGAATCAATCTCCACCCTACGAGTTGGGTCGAGTTGAAGCAAAACTTATTTGAATACCGTTCGAAGCGGGTTTGTGCTCCCAAACTAGTTTTTCTATACATAATCTCGATTAACACATGACCTGAAAGTCTGAAACTATGATTATGACTTGCAAAAAGTTGAAATGCTCGTAGTCAAATAGACTATAAAATAATATAACTATGAAGCATGTAGGCCCATTAATGGGCCCAAGAGTTGAGTGACACATTGGGAGTCGTATTGATTGGTCCACGGTTGTTCTATACGGACCACTGGCTAGAAAATAGTGCACCTCTTGAATTGACAATGGAGTGTTGACAAAAGCAATGGCTATCACAATCGAACCCATTTTCTAGCCGATGGCTCTAGACTAGCCCATGAAACAAACAAAAAGCATGTATTTAGTACCCGTGTTCGTTTGTTTAACATAACAAACGATTTAACAGTCACTAACTAGATTTACTTCTAAAGAGCAGATACGTGTCAGCACTCTTAAAAGCTCCACTGTTACAATCACCTAACTAACAAGCTGCAACTAAATCATTGTTGAGGTCAACGATCTTTTGCAAGCGGTCAACGCGTTATCTGGGCGCCCCCCACAAACGAATAATAAGACGTAACAGGCATAGAGGATTGTGGATGCACATATGTTGGCCCGTTGTAAGAAGGTGGAGTCGAACCATAAACAGGTGGTGATGTGAGGTAAGCGTTCTGATCATGGCTCCTATCAGTGTGGTTCATAACGGTTTGTGTTATACCGTTATATCCAACTGTTTGATCATGAGGATACATCTCAGGGGTTGCCATATACCTGTAAAAGAATTTTAAAAAAATGAGTAAAATAATGGGGGCAATACCCGAAACCTGACATAAATCTGACACTATAATATTCAGGTTTTCAGTTCCGGTCTAACCCGTTTAGGAAGCAAGTCGTGTCAGATGGGTTGTGTTTGAGTTGTACTAAAATTAAACAAGTCTACTCGTCAACCTGTTGAAGACCCTTTAACGTGTTTACAACCCATTTACAATTCGCCAACTCGTTTCGACCGGTTAAAATGGACAATGGTGTTTGGATTACATAGTTTCAACTCAAATAAAATGCAAGGTCTACTAAAGTTTGACATATTACAAAGATCTGTTCACATATATATGCCTTGTAAACATTATGCGATATAGTGCAAATATATATATTTTAGCTTAAATTAGAGATGACAACTTCAATCCATTTGCATAAAGTCAACTTGGGTTGTGTTTTATCTCAAAGTTTGGAGGTTGTATGCATCAAAATAGACTCTGGTCGACTTTCGACCTATTTGACCATATCCTTGACTAGTTTAAGGCTCAAACTAGTCAAGGATAATGGTCAAATAGGTTGGAAGTCAACCAAAGTCTATTTTGATGCATACAACCTCCAAAATTGTTTTATTCGAAGATTTGAATTATCATTGTAACAATTTGTTTTCATAACTATAAACAACATGTTAATTTTTATAAAAAATGGATAGAAAAATGTTTGCATGTTAGTCCAACCTGCGCGGCCCTTTTTGACCCAAATTAAAAAAGATAAACATTATCGACCCAAAGTCCTTTTTGACACGTAACTCATGTGTAGGTTAAATCAAATGAAACAACCTAAAGCATGTATTAAACTGAATAATACAACAAAATGGACAAATTCAATACCTAAGATATGGTTCTTGCAGATTTTGGGGATGCTCATTAGACAAGTATGGTGGTTGATTTTCTGCAAACTGATGTGGATAAACATGATCAGGTAGGTCTTGATGTGTGGCAGATAGATGCTGATGATATGGATTTGGATTTGACCCATGTTTCTGAATGAGTTGGTGCACATGTATTTGTGGTGACTGATTATGCAGTGGCCTGGCCATATAAGGTTGATATCGTCTCTGTAACGGTGGGTTTGGTGAGGGATTAAGCCAGCCATTTCTTGCTGCAGGTAGCATCTGGGGCCTGGGTGGACCACTAGATGCGGGTAGTTGGACATGCGGTCCTTGTGCAGCATTGGGTCTCGGTGGGTGTAGAGTAGCAGATGATGGTTCACCAATTGGTTTAAACAACAACAGAATGTCTCTTACCTGCAATTAAATGTTTAATTAGTGATCAAATGTCTAAAATGAGGTTTGACATGGCGAGTTTACTATTTAGGGAGGGCTTAATCAATATAACTTTCAATATGTGTAGGTTAAGATTACTTATTTATTTTATTTTACATTGGCGCCGCATTTTCTTAACGAACATACATTACTTATTTATTAGACAATGTTTTTGCTTGATTTCCCTAAAAATTGTTGTCCCAACTGCCAGATCGAATGAATAAAAAAAAAATGCAATCCAGAACTTGCGAAAATCCATAATGTTTTAGAGAGAGAAGAATGTCTTTACCTGCTGATCATTAAGTTCTGGTGCAAACTTGGAACCTTGATAATTGTCTTTGATAGCATTTCTAAAAGAACTTAAGGGTAGTGGAAGACAATCCTTGCAGATTTTGAATTCGACCTGAAGATTATTAAAGTATAAATACGAGACAGTTCTAGTTACAAGTTACAAATCTTTCAATAAAACAAAATTAAATGATGGTATAATAACATAACAGCATCCTCAAACAAATATATTAGGAGGGCCGCAAAAGGGGGTCAACTTGAGATTCTAATGTGGGCTTCACCGCTTCAGTATTTTTTATAGTTTGAAGAGAGAAAATGTACAAAACTCGCATATTTATCATTTTTGTGAAAAGTAAAATGTTCAATTTTGTGGTAACCATTTTTGGTTGCCATGTATTTAAAAATCCACAGGGAAAAATATGAGTATATGACTAGGTCGACTTTTGACCAGTAATTAATGACTAGGTCAATTCAGTAATGTTTGCTTGCCTAGGTCAACGGAAAACATAAAAAGCTTAACTAAAGGGGAAAGGGAAAGAGGTCAAACTGATCAAAAGCCTCCCAAAATGTTTTTTATCCTAAATGGCTTTATTCATAAAGTTGAAATATTATTGAAATAAGAGTTAACTTCCTTTTTGGTCCTTGAGGTTTACCAGTTTTCTCACTTTTAGTCCAATTAAAAAAAATCGATTTAAGGGCCTCACCTTTGGTTTTTTTTCTCAATTTTGGTCACCTTTTAAAAATCCGTCCAATTTTGGTCACCTTTTAAACGTATGCATCAACGAAAGGAAATCGCCATTGTGGCAGTTGCTATTGACAAGGATAAATACAGCCAACACGCGCTCAAATGGGCTCTTGAACAACTTCTTGCCCGTGACAAGACCATTGTTCTCATCCATGTTAATAACAAAATTTCCACCACAGGTATGCATATTTTCACAAAAAGTAATCAGAATGTAATTCATTTCCATATTATTAATAGAATCTCTTTAAAAAAGGATCAAATGTTGTGGATGAAACAGGTGCAGGGATGCAAAATGAGAAACAAATAAAAGATGTGTTCCTCCCTTTTCGATGCTTCTGCAGTCTGCACACGTAAACACGTATGCAGCTTTTCATTTTCTTAGAAATTTGTGGAGTGGCATTTTTATTTTTGTTGATTTGAACGGATTTTTAATAGGTGACCAAAATTGAGGAAAAAAAAAACCAAAGGTGAGGCCCTTAAATCGAAGTTATTTAAAAATTGGACTATAAGTGAGAAAACTGGTAAACCTTTGGGACCAAAAAGGAAGTTAACTCTTGAAATAATCATACTTTCGCAATCAGAATTGGCAAAGTAATATTTGTGAAAAAGATAAAATTTTTGGACAAAGGATTTAATGCATAAAACCTCCTAAATCATTCTATTCAATTAGTTAAGTTATTACTAGAAGGACACAACTTCAACTTTTGTAATCATATTTTACATCTTAACTATTTATAAGAACATTAAAAATTTGGACCAAAGTCTTTTTGGTCAACCCAACCTAGAATTTGGTCAACCCAACCAATCCGTACAGAAAAGTACATGATTTGAATGATTTCCGCCTCTATTAAAAAGTAACAATGAAATTTATGCTTTACAACTAAGGGAGGTTCTTCAACTAGAACGGCATAGACATCTTAAATATGCTAGATCATTTACAAAACCATCACCATAATAATGATGAGACATTCTTCTACAAATATACATCATCTCACAGAAAATCTTGATGTAACTCCAATTAAAAAATAAGGCTTACCTGTGCTGGAAACCTTCCACCAAAAGCAGTCGGTCGCAGGTTCATGCCGCCAGTGGAGACTGCCTCATACACACCATAAAGAAGCTTCACATCAAAATCAAAAAGAAAAAGCTTTGTACCAGGCTTTATTTTCTCTACAATCTCCCTTCTTCCAGCAGGAAGCCCAAAAACACGGTTTACATAACACTCGGGTTTGGTACTTCCATTACACATGAATATATAACCTGAGAATTCCTCTTTTTTCTGGGTAGCAGTCTCATTGAAGTTAACAACTGGAGCCATAGCAAGGTTTTCTACTGAATTAATGGGTAGAACAGGAGGATGATTAACAACTTCGGTAGATATATTGTTTGTCAATTTCCTAATAAAATTTCCGGCACCAGGTCGGACCATATTTTTTCCTTTACGTCTGATCTTTTTTCCATTTACTTTGCCCATGAAGTAAACTGAAAAATCCAAAACAATGGCTTAGAACAATTTTCAGAACTCAGTTTCAAAAAAAAAAAATATATATATATATATACAAAACAACTTCTGTAAACAGTATTCTTTCTTCTGTGATTCCCCTAAGATGATGTTCATTGTTCTACATCAGAATTCGACATATTCTACACATATCATGACTTTGTTTCAAAATGAAGGCTCTAAATAACATGGAATTCAAGGTCTGAAACAGTAACCGGTGATCATTTAGTTGAAATTACAAGCTACTTTTGCTTCAATTCGCTTCCAAACCAACCGAATTGAGTCGAAAAACACTAGCATAAACGTAACTAAATCATCATTTCAGTAACAAGAAATCGAATACGAAACGAACAAATACGCACTAGAATCAACGGGGAAAACATCCCAAACTGCAAACAGGAACGAAGAAGAGGACGATGATCGAAAGAGGAGACATTACCTGAATCAGAGGTCCGAAGAATTTGCAAATTTCACAGAGTAGTAGTGATTCTAGGGTTACAATTGGTAATCAGAATTATGAGAATTTGGGAATCAAAGCGTATTTATATCGTTCCGCTACGTGTCGTATTTTTAGATTCTTTTTGTTATTAACTACCCACATATCACCTTTTTTGTGGTCTAGTCACCATATCACATTATGTACTTTTCACATACTACAAAACCCACTTTTTTTCCACATCAAATACTTCTCACATATCACCATTTACTTTCCACATCACCATTTTATTTAATTTTTATTTTAAAAACTAGTTAACAAATTAATTCTTTTATATAAAACGTATATTATTATAATATTTAAAAAAAAAACTTATCGACATAATTAAAATAATATTTTTTTATAAAATAAATAAATAAATAAATATTTATTTAAATTTTCAATCATTATTATTTGAACCATTTAAAATAATAATATTTAATAGCCAACGGCTAGTTTTTCAAACTTAGATATTTTTAAAAAAATAGCCGTTATTTTTAAAAAATATATTTATATTTTATTTAATAGCCAAATTAATGTTTTAAAAAAATATTTAATAGCCAAATAGCCGTTATTTTAAAAAAATATATTAAAATTAATGTTTTAATTAATTATGAATTTTAGAATTTTTTCAGATTTTTTTGAAATTTATTTATATTTTATTTAAATTAATGAATGTTTAAAATAAAACAAAAAAAATGACCTTTAAAAAAAATAGCCGTTAAAAAAAGAAAAAGGAAAAAGAAACTCGTGGGGCCCACAAAATGTCGATACGTGGCTGTATGTATATATGTACGTACGAGCCAACGTATGTACGCCACATCGGCTTAGTACATACGTGGTCGTAACTCGTACGTACGTGGGTGACGTACGTCCGATGTGGTTGGTCTTAGAACGTCACAAACCCTTATTTATCCTCCTTTCTAAATTTACACGTTTTAGGTGTAATAAAATAAACATAAAAAAGTATATCGTGTACATGTCACGTTTTGTAATTATACCATGTTATAATACATATTAAAATGATGATTTTTATATTAGTTTTTAAAAATTTTAAGGAGTTAAATCTGTCTTTTAAATTAAATATAAAAAATATGAATAAACAATTAATAAGAAAATTAATTATGTAAACAAAACAATCAGTTTTTCACATAATTTCCCCAAGTTTGTATATTGTTCCAATAAAATCACTCAATTTTTTTTGTTTCTCTAAAGTTACTCAATTCAAGTTAGATACCTACCTATCTTTTATAAATGTTAGATTTTCTAAAAATTAAATAAGGCAATTAAGCATATAGATTACTATTTGGTAATTATTTTTTATTAAAATTAACTTGAAATATAGGATTATGTAATGAAATAAAAAAATTACTAAATAATAATCAAGTATTGTAATTGTTCAATTTAACTCAAATTAGAAAAGAAAAAAATTACTATGTATTAATCAAAATTGATATATATATATATATATATATATATATTTTATTTGCCTCATTTAATTTTGTAAAAATTAAAAATTTATAAAAAATATATAACTAATTGAAACTCTTAATGAAAGTTGTGATCTAAAGAAAAAAAAGTTTGATGCCTTTATTAGAAACTGATTATGATTATGTAAGGTTACCTTTTATTTACAAACAATTAAAGTTTTGTTAATTTTAAAATTTTAATATATCTTAATGAAAACTGGTTAACTTGTGCATTAGTGCATAATAGTATTCTCCAACCATCCTTTAAAATACATCTCCAAACTGAAGTTTAACTACTGACATATGGTTTTTATTCGAATCCTGACCAATGATCTCTAGTTAATTGGCTAGGGGAGGTATCCAAAGACATTATAATACGGGAGGTTTTGGGTTCAAGTATCACTTGTAAAAAAAAATTGGGGTTACAGGTTGGGCCAGAGGGTTTTCTCATCTATGTGTGAGTTTTCTTCTGATGGGGATTGGAGATGATCGGGTGGGTGGTGTAATACCCCCATCAGTGATCCAAATATGTTGTTAAAAAAACATATGGTTCTTATTAGGTTTAAAGATTTGTTAGGTTCAAAAGAACAATTCTTTTAGATCTGAGAAGTTTGGGTCTGACACGAGTCTTTTTATCATATTTAAAAGAGGTATTTTATTTTGTATGTTACACGTGTTTTTTTTTAATTTGATGATTATAATGATACTTGTTTATTATTATTAATAATTTATCTTCTAGTTTAAAACTATTTTAACTACATCTTAAGAAAAAACCGAATCTGAACCGAAACCGAAAAAAAAATCGCAAAAGTCGAACCGGAAAAAAACGAAACTGAATGGTTTTTTTTTTCTAGGAACCGAGTCATTCGATTTTCGATTCGATCTGAGCTAAAAATCGAACTGAACCGAACCATGTTCACCTCTAGTTTAGGGTAAACAAATTTGTTTGTTTGTATTGCTTCCCCATTTGCCGGAGATGGGAACAGTTCTATGTATATTCATAAATTTGCCTAAGGATATAGATTGATATGAGTTGTATTTTATCTCGAATGGTAGTTTGAATCTAGAGACGACAAGTCTTTAAATTGTCTTTTTTTAACAGCTTTTGAAACTACCATAATATCCAAATGAGTTTTTTTGAGACGAATTTCAACTGTCCATAATGAATTTAACATTCTATGTTTCAACTCATCTAAAAACACCATTAAGAAGAAAAATCTATAAAACTTTGAAGTCTCGAATTCAAAATGTTATCTTATTATTTCAATAATACTTTTTGTGTTACCATTTGTAAAACTCAAAAGAAAATGATCAAAAGGAATGTTTACTCATAAGTTGAATCGATAATTTTTACATGTGTAAAGTTCATGTAAGAACCATTATCTATTGTAAGAACTTAAGAACCAACTTAAATGAGGGATAATTAAGTAATTTTGTCCTTTCTTTTTAATTCCTCCACTACATTCTATTGTACAAACTTGTAAGAACTAAGGGAAAATTAATTAAAACAAAGTTTTTTGGGTAATTTGATATTTTTTTAATTTAATTTCACATATATCCACCCATATCCACCCGATGACTTAAAAAAAGTTTTTTTTTTTTTGTGGTTTTTTTGCATGTCCGAATATGTTGCATATATGCAACATATGAAACATAAAATGTTGCATATATGCAACATACAATGTTGCATATATGCAACATACAATGTTGCATATATGCAACATGGTATGTTTCATATGTTGCATATATGCAACATACCATGTTGCATAAATGCAACATTATATGTTTCATATGTGCAACATGATATGTTTCATATGTTGTATATGTAACATACCATGTTGCATATATGCAACATTATATGTTTCATATGTTGCATATGTGCAACATTATATGTTTTCATATGTTGCATATATGCAACATAGTCGGACTTACAAAAAAAACGATTTTTGTTTAGTTTTTTGTTTTTTTAGGTCGTTAAGTTGCCATTATGTGTATAGACATGAAGGAAAAAAGAAGAAGAAGCATAAAAATTATCTAAATAACCTTCAATTCAATTGAAATTTAATGGTTCTTACATTAGTTCTTAAGTTCTTACAATAATATTGGTTTGTACTAGAACTTTACCCATTTTTACATATTAATAAACTTATCAAAAAAATTAGTACAAATCTTTATCTTTACATTCTATTAAACGATTACATATAAGGACGCGTTTCGCTTTTATATTGACTCTCATCTTGGTTTTCCCGCTTCTCTCTCTTATTAAATATCAATATTCTCTCTTTTAAAATATATCTCGTATTTATATTTATATAATTAAATATTAAATATTAAATATAAAAAATAAACGATTACATTTAAGGACACGTGTCGCTTTTATATTGACTTTCATCTTGGTTTTCCCGCTTCTCTCTCTTATTAAATATCAATATTCTCTCTTTTAAAATATATCTCGTATTTATATAATTAAATATAAAAAAATAAATCTTTTTATTGCAACAACTTATTAAAATTTAATATATTAGAGTAAGAATTTAATTATATCTTATCTTAAATTATTTATAATTTTAAATCTTTATTTTTTTAAATATACTATTTATTATTTTTTATTTCATAAATAGCCGATGACATTTAATAGAAAAATACTTATAAAAATTGTTGTTTCTAATGTGATGTATTTGTTTAACCCATGTATTACATGAGTTCTAACCTAGTAAGTAATATACAACATATGGGGAAGCAAAAGTATATCATATTGGTACCAAAGACATAATAGTTCAATGGTATATGATATTATACATTTTAGTTTAATGGTATTTTGATGTTATTTAAAATGCTAGTCCTCTAAAATTTAAAGGTTCAAGTTTAGGTTTAAGTTACATTTCAAATTTAATGGTTCAAGTTTAGGTTTAAGTTGCATTGTGGATAAATAATGTAGAGTAAAATACTGGTAAAATAAAAATAGTTCCATATTGGTAAAATGGTACGGTGGTTATTCAGATATTAAATATTAAATATCTTAATACTAATAAAGCAATAAAAAAATGTCTACATGTCTTCTTTTTAAAGTGTCCACATCAGCGTTGACACATGTTAAAACCAGATTCAATTGTTAATTTAGTAAATTACCAATTGAACTAATTACCAAATTTATCTAAACTAAATTTTCATTTTAAAAAAAATTGACAAACATAATATAGATTTGATAAATCACTCAATAATTGAGTCTTTTTAAGAAAACAAATCCAGAATTTGTCATCTTTAATGTATTATTTAAATTATCATTTAATATTTTATAATTAATCATTTCATTTATAGTTTTTAAATTTCTTAATATTTTTTTATATGTTTAACTAATATTATGAACTAAATTCAACCCGTGTAATATACGGGTTACTAACCTAGTTAAATATATGGTAGTATCATCTCATTCATTGTGTCTCGCTGTTTTTATAACAAGACATGCATGTATTTAAAATGCTTACAACATCCCACATGGGGCAACAAAATATGGTAATGGATCAACACAAACTAACCCAACCTAATAACCTGTCACAAAGATCATCGTTACGTTTACAACAACCTCATTAACTAGGGATAAAAAAATACATTATTGAAACCTCAAAGCCATTGCATGATTTTATACTATAGCGACATTATTCTTGGTGCTTTTAAATATAAGATGTAAACTTACTAGTAAACAGAGTTACAAAATAATTACTGATTTCCAACAGCCGGGCTATCGCGACCTTTTTTGAAATCATCCCATCCTCTGACCCATGGCTGCCCGGGTGTGGCCCGGGTCTGTTGAGAAGCATAGTTGTCAAGGTTGTACATTACCTTGCTACGCACCTCGTTGAATACCTAATCACACATAATAGAACAAATAAACGGATAATATACATTAGACCCTTCTAATAGTGTTGTTATTGGTGAGACTAGTATATGAGTATGATTGATTGATATATAATATACACTAGACAATCATGACCCCATCTTTAAGAAATGGGTCAGTTTGGATAATGTTTTTTGCTTATCGGGTTCATTTGGGTCCACTTAGATAATACAATGGGTCAAAATGATCACTCACTCTTATAAAAACTTGCTAACCTACAACCGGTCCAAATGATATAGCGGGTGAACCCACTTGATACCATTTACCCAATTTGGCCCGTTACATGACCCGGCCCGACCCTCATGTTTTCCCATGGTTAGGAAATATTGAACACATGATTTTTCATGTTTGATGGATGTGCAACTCACAGGATTTGTGTCGATTGCTTCGGGAGGTTGTTCCTGCCCAGTTAGCCATTTCCATAGATCTGGATTTTCCTGCAGGTAACAAAGTAATATGAAAATATATGAGTCAGACCATGTTTGCTACTGCGTTTTGAAAATGAAAATGAATATGTGATACTGAATAATCAGAATCAGGTAACAGATTCTAATAAAACGGGTTGTGGAAGATAGTTTTGGATCTGCAGATGTTTGAGTGTGATTCTTTAAGGAATTGCAAGTGATCAATTTTGTTGCAGTTACTCCTAAACCAATTATCTGACCCGTAAAAGATCAGATAATCAAAAACAGTTTTACTAAACCAAAACAGTAGAAATAGAATATCAATTATTTAAAAACACAATAATCAGATAATCAGTTTAAAAACCTAAAGAAACCCTTAATGACATGTGGACAGACCTCTGCAATTTGTTGAATTACATGGTGAACATATGTTGCATATATTGTGCAAAAAGTAATATACAAATAACTATAAACATATAGAGTGGACATTCAATACAAAACCAACCAACTTTAAGTAGAAAACTATGAGAACGCTTTGAGAGGGGTACATTTTATCTAATTGTGATAGATAAGGCCGTTATACAACCATATAACTTTGATAATCGTCTCTCTTTCTCTCCCACTGGCCACTACACATGGCTGGTGTTACGGGTAAGTAGGGGTATTAAATGGGCAATGTTCTAGGGCCAAACCCATACTAGGCACCAAGCTTTTGTAGAGGGCAAACATGACTAGTGTAACCTCACATTTTATTCTATTTTTTGCATAGTAATATGTAAGATTACAAATTTTATACTATAACATTTTAAAGATGATAGGAATAGTAACTCAATGTCATTGCGCTGCCGCCACAGGGTGGCCATTGGTGGATGCCACATACAACTTAATATAAATTTTTTCGTTTTATATCTAAGTGCAACGAATTTAGCATACGAGTTGGTGGTGTCATGAGTACAGTCATATAACATAACTTTTAGATCCTAATAGTCAATACTTTGAAGTTTGACTTCTAATTTTAATGTCATTACATAGTCTTTTTTTTTGTATCTCTATTTTCTTTAAGTTGCATAATGTAACTGTTTTGTCTAGCGGATAGTAAATCTAGTTTACAAACACACAAATTTATATGAAATAACTATGTTTAAAGTTTAAGCTATAAAACTTGATACTCTTTCTTCCTTATTTTCTAAAATTGATATAATATACCCAACCAATCTAAACGAATTAAACAAGTGAACATGTTTAGCTAACTGTATTAAGCATAATCCAAAAAGAAACAGCAATAATTGCAAAACTTACAAGGTCAAGAACATCAACAAGTGCTCTAATCCCCTTTTCATCCAAAGATCCAACGTGACTCTCCACCCAACTTCCCAAAACCAGATCTAGCTCAAGAAACCCCCTTTGTTTACTCCTATACACCAATCTATTCAAATTTACCATAATCAGAATAACGAAAACAACAAATTCATCACTAATCACACTAATCACAATTTCACAATTACGAAAACCTTTCAGATCGACGAAAAACAAACCTGTTCACTAACTGCCGCTTGCTTTCTACATCAGACAGATTGAAATCCAACGACTCAACGCCGGGATTCGAAGAACAGAAACGAGAGAACGAATTGACGTATGGCCGGAAAAGAGATTGATACCGGACGATTTCGTTTGGCGATGCGCCGCCGTGGACACGAGGTGGAGCTGCCGTGGAATTAATGAAGCGAGAAACGCCGGATAACAGAGTTCTTCTAAAACTTGCCATTATTTGATTTGTTGTTGTGATCTATTTCACTGTGAATTTTGGGGATTTAGGAAGTTAGGGTTTCTTTTATGTGTTTGATTTCAGAGATTCGCGAGGTGGCGTGGCGGAGGGGGAGTTGGCGGTTGTTTTATGGACGGCCGCGATGCACCGTGGCGATTTTGTAGCCACTGCGAACCGCAACGTACAAGTGACCGATGCGTTGAGAAGGATGAAATGCATATGCTGTTTGTACATAATGTTTAATGCTACTCTTTAAAGAGTTGAATACGATTTGCGTCTTTAATTTTTGATTATTTAATTATTTGAGTTTATTTTTTAAATCTTTTTAAGTAACGGAGATTCATATTCCCCTATATATACATTTTACAACCTATGGTACAACCTCCAAAACAAAGAGTACAAGTCTATAAAGCATGCATTGTACTGCCTCTTATGCATTGTGTACAACCCCTAAAGCATGGAAATTTTATTACACTATTTTAGCAACAGTGGCCTTCTACAGTCGCGGGTCATGGACTATCCGGATGAAAGCAGAAACGGGTCAGGAAAGGAAGTGTATTAAAGGAAGGAAACGTATCCTTCACACAAAATCCCTTCACACAAAATCAAATCTCTGTTTCTCAAATCTATACGCCATCGATTCCATCTTCACAAGATCTCTGCGTTCTCAAATCTATCCACCACCGCCATTAATTTTCCATCTTCACCGCCATATTCTCCAGCAATTCGAAGATGCAAGATGACATGTTTGTGGCGGAACCCTAATGGGAATCGGAATTAGGGTTTTTTTTGGTGGATTTCTGATTTCTTTTCCGCTTTATGGGGTTTCGATTGAGGCTTGAATTGAATGATGATCTCATGAAAACAGAGAGGTCGTTCAAGCATATAGGTCGTTCGTTATCAGGTTTGTGTGATATGTAATGAACCTGTTAATGTAAATATGGCTTTACTCATTTGTATACGAACTTTGTTGTTTGTTCTCAAACTTCGCTTATGTGCATAACCATTAAGGTCTTCATATGTAATATGTTGTGTTCGGCTTATTTTACAAAAATCACAACTTAGAAACTGTCTGAAATAATACGACCTGTCATATAAAATCCAAAAATTTATGCAGATGCAACTAAAGAACAATCTGAGATAATGCAACTCCGTGTTGTTTGTTCTCAAAATTTGTTTATATGCAGAACAATTAGGGTCTTTATATGTAATATTTAGGAAAATTAAAAGTAATTTATGTTGTTATCCACCTGTATTCTTATTCATATTAACCTCACTTAGTCTAATCATATATTCATATTTATATATATATATATATATATATATATATATATGTTTTATATTTGTGTGTGCATCCTGTGTTGGGATTAATAGGAGTGTAGGACCTCATATTTTCTTACCAAGGCTTATGTATACCCATCTGAGTTTATATTTACTACGTAGTATGTCTGTTATTATTACTTAAATAGGCATGGATCATATAGGCACATATGTGAGTCGCTTGATGATTCAAAGTTGGTTAGACGTAGAGGGTCAAATGGAGTACCTTTAAGTTCTAATTTTTAACTTTAAAGATTTTAACTTCACTATGTTCAATCTTGAAAGACAAAAGGCCGTTATTTTGAATATTGAATGACAATGATCAATAATCAGGCTATTTAAATTGGAAATACTATTTCTTGGGTTCTTGCATAGGTTTCAAAGTTTGTTGTTTTGGTTTTCTATTTTGTTTCATGGGAATTTTGGAGAACTGATATATAAAGATTAATGAGGATTGTGGTTGAAAGGTTCTAAAAATTTAGTTAATTGTCATAGGTAATTAGTAAAACATTGAACATTTTGGAAGCTTGGCTGAAAGGTTCTAGAATTTACTGAATTGTACTAGGTAATTATTAAGAATAGGATTATCCTTTAATTATATTAAATAATACATTCTTTTTGGTTTCTTTTGTTTTGGCGGTCAGCTATATATCAATCCTTTAATGTTAACTGTTCTTTGTTCTTTGTTTTTATGTAATAATTAATGGCGAAAGGTTCTAACAACTGCAGCTGCGCTTAGGATGTCGCTGCTAGCCTAACTAGGCAGACGACCAAAGATGGATTATGAAAAACTTCTTTAACGACAACAAGCTTTTCGCTTTGTGCTGCAACAGGTATATGTTTCAAATCTCTTTCCGAATTCATTAAATCTTTGAACCAGTTGTCTGTTTTTTTTACAAAGCTGTTAAATCCTTTACTCAGTTACCTTCCATACCTCTTTCATGCTGTTTTCTCAGGTCTTCCACTGCTGTGCTTTGTTTCCTGCACCTTTACACTCTGAAGGTCTTCGTTTGTTTCCTGCATTGTTCTATTCAGCTTTAACGTTTCTCTACCTTTTCAGTGTGGTTTATTGTTATGCTTTATAAATTCTGTTTTTATATGCAGGCTCTGTGTAGCTGCATTGCTCTCTGTAAGTTTCCCTACCCTCCTTAGTCCTTACAACTAATTGTTTTGTTATGATCTTAGTCATTAATTTTCCAGTTGAACTGCTGCTGTTAATCATGTTTGGCTACTTTCACTAGGTTTTAGGGATTAGGGTTGCCTCTGTTTTTGTCTGTAGACTGACTCATCCTTAGTGTGGTTATGAATATGAATGTGTGTTCACCCATCCTGTTATCTGTATAGTTATTTTCAGTTTAGGCTATGTTCTGTAAAGGCCATTTGTTTTGTACGTATGCCTGTTACTATATCTATATACTTATTTTTACTTAGGTATATAGGGTAATATGTTTTATCAAAACAGTTGGCAATGTAAGGTCACTTTATCAAAACAGTTGGATGGTTGCTCATGTCCTGAGCATGGGGACTCCTATGTGAAATACACGTAAGCATACACCCATCTAAAATGCATGTCGTGCGCATATAAAAATATTAATCATGACATTGCAAACAGGTTTTGTGTGAACTGCACGATTGAAGATGCGGAGGGGCTAGCAGACATCACTCTGTTTGAGCAGCCATAGTCGGTGTCAGCTGCGCGGACATGGTCACAACCCAGGGACACTCTAACGCAACAGTTATATTAGATACAGTGAAGGCAATAATAGGGGTGAAAAAAAATTCCAGCTGAAGAAGTCCAATAAGGCATTCAAAAACAGCCTTCAATTTGTCGTCAACAGAGTGTTCGATCTTAGCGACACTGCTAATTCTGCTTCGGCCATCGCAGGTGCTTCTTCAGGCATTGCTGCTGAACCTACAACTGATGAGGGTAGGGACATGGATAAATCGTATGCGAAGAGAAATATTCTGCCAGAACTAGGTGATTTTTTAAGGTATTATTTCAAGTTATAAGCCTAACATCAGGGTTCATACTAAAGTGACACTCTATAAACAGAAAATACAGATGGCCCAGGCAAGGATGCCATATGATAAATGTTTAGCTATATGGAGGGACAACATCTTTTTGGTACTCTTTTGTAAAGGCACCAACTACTAACTCAACAACAAACTTCATTTTGTGCATTGCTACTAGGTATGTAAAAATATATATGTATTAAGGTTGTTTTTTTGTTGGCCATTGCTAAGTTCAGTTCATGGCTTATAGTGTATGTATTTTTTTTCATTGAGTTTAGTATTTTTGAGAAATTTTTTATTGTTATTTTGAACATCAAAGAATATGCACTTATGTACCAAATTTAGATGTGAAATTGAATTTAGAACCAAATTTAAGAC
>JBCNJP010000739.1:0-32500 GCA_039602395.1 Deinandra increscens subsp. villosa
AACCTTCTTCACCATGTGAACCCTTAACCTGGTTAGAACCCTACACCAGTAAACCAGTGATTAGTCTTACCAAAGCAACCAAGTTACCAGGCACGATGAACTTGTACACCGGTTTGCAACTTGTTACCCTGGTTGTACCCTTTACTCCAGTAGAGAAGCTTCTAACCTGGCGGAAACAGTGAGCCGTTGAAGTATCTTACCCCGGTGATTCTGTTGAGATATATTACCCTGGTAATTTCACTTTTCCTGGTTGAAGCAAGTTGAAAGCTTACCACGGTGAAGATTATGCCGGTGACACATACCGGGATACAATTTACCCGAGTGTGTTTTTTCGATGAAGCTTTCCCTGGAGGAGCAATTTATACCGGTGAAGATACTTACACTGGTTGAAGCTCTTGCCCTAGTGATCCTACTCCAGTTGAATAACCCTTACCCTGGCTACTGATGTTTACACCGGTGAAAAACTTTTATGTCGGTGGAACACTACCTCAATTGTAAACTCATGCACCATCGAAGCAACTCGTTATTCCGTTAAAGTATCTTACCCCGGTAGACCATCTTACCTTGTTAAACCTTACACCGGTTGAACCCCTACCTCGGTAAACAACTTCGACCTTTACCTTGACTACTTTGCCTTACCCCAGTGATTAGCTTACACTGGTTGACGACCGGTATGCCGGTACCTTTGAAGCATGCTTAATGTGGTTGATAATCAGTTACCCCCGTTGAAGAGGCTTAACCTTGTTGGAACCTGGAGGTTGGTGATAACGCGAACACACGAACTCAAGAACAAGATCACAAGTGAAGCTGCAGAACCAACATGTATTTTGTTATCTATGTATTTGAACATTTCGGTTTGTAATAACTTAGTTAATGTTGAACTTTGAATACTTACTATGTATGTTTGCTTATTATCTTATGTTGGTTCAGCTTGATTTACATATGTGTTAATCTTGTGTTTGTATGTTTGTTTGGTTGCTCAACACTTAGAATATTTTTCATGCTTAAGTTGTTCTTAACGATCAGGCTGAAATACTCTTAACGATTTGACCCATGTTGTGCTTAACGATCTGCCTAACAAAGGTCTTAACGACTTGAGTGTATTGGCCTTAACGACTTGCATGATAAATATACTTAACGATCTGATTGTGTTCTCTTTAACGACCTGCCTCCTCTTATCTACTTAACGATTTGCCTCTTATGCCTTAACGACTTGCCTTTGATATGCTTAACGATCTGATAGTCTAAAAGAGCTTTAACGACAAGATACTTTGGTCTTAACGATCTGACTGTTGGTTAATGATCTAACTATTGGTTAACGATCTGACTATTGGTTAACGATCTGACTATTGGTTAAGGATCTGACTATTGGTTAACGATCTGACTATAAGGTTAACGATCTGACCAAATGGCTAACGACCTGACCTGTACAACTTAACGATCTGACAAAAGTGTTAGACGAATTTAATGATTCCTTGATGTGATGTGTGATTCTCCTTGTATTCTGTGCATTGACACTTGTGCTCCTCATTGGGTATAAATAGGAATTCTTAGGAAACCCTAAACAAGCCTTGAGAGAACCTCCTGAGGAGCACTGTGTGTTTGTGTGTGTGTTCTTGGTGTTTTTCTTGAGTTTCAGAGGCGAATGGTGAGGCAATGTTGCTGATCCAACCAAGAGTTGATCATCAACACGTGATTTCCGCACTCGTGTGATGAATCAAATGATAATCTTTGGCTTAGAAATCGGTCCTGAGAATTGGTATCAGAGCCAAATCTTCAAGTTTGAGTTCTTGACTCAAAATGAAGAAATCCATCATTTGAGTTATCAATCTTGGTTGTTTTGCCAGAACTTTGAGTTGATTCTTGGTAGAAATCACTCAATGATTCCATTGACATGCTTGAATCTCTGAAATAACTCTATTTTAGGGTCTAATTTCTGATTTTAGTCAAAACAGGGTTACGCTTTACGTAACCACTGTTGTATTCTTTGAAAATCAAAGTTGTTTTGGGGGTGTTTCTTCCATCAAATTGATTCTAAAATTGTGTTAGACTAGTAAAACTAAAGTTGTTGCAACTGATTTCACTCAAAAACATCATGTTTTGAGGATTTTAGAGGCAAATTTCTAAATCTTTAGTGTTCTTGTCATCTTCACGAAAATTCTTGGATTTGAGCTACTTAGAGTGATTTTTGGAGCTTGATCCAGTTATGTTTTTGGTTTCTCTACTGATTTCTAAACTAGCTGCTCAATCAATTTTGATTTCTACAAACTTTGATTGTTTCTTGATCTTGAACCCCCAAGAACATCCTGATGAAATTTTTGACTAAGTGTTGAAAATTAACTTTTTCAATTTTGTGACTAATTATCAGTTGTATGTGACTAATTGTGTTCCTTATTGATTGTTTTGTAGGATTTGGGTGATTTCAAGCATTCTACAACTTTTCAAGCAAGAGAACCAATTTCAACCCGTTTGACCCGCTATCTCACTTTGTCTCGAAATTGACTAGTGTTGATCATTTCAACATGTCGGATCACTTCACTCTTGCCACACAAGGCAACAATAGGCCTCCTAAACTCATGGGGGCAAGTGACTTCGATGATTGGAAGGAGAAATTCCTATCTTACTTGGAATTCGTTGACTTTGACCTGTTGACTTCTGTAGTCGAATGTCCTGCTGTGTTTGAAGTGGAAGAGGCTACCACTGCTGGCACTGCCGCTGCTGTTGTCGCTGGTGCTGATCCTCCACTTAAGAAGATGGTTCCCAAACCAAGAAACAAGTTGGATGCTGCTGAAAAGGTTCAATTGAAAACTGACATGCGTGCACTTGGGTGCATTAAGATGACTATCAATGATAAGTTGCAATACCAATTTCGTGATGCCACATCGGCTCATGAAATCTGGGAAGGCTTGGAAAAGAAATATGAGGGCAACCCGGCCACTAAGGAAAGAAGATTGGATAAGATCAAGTTGGCGTTCAACACGTTCTCTCATAAGCAAGGCGAATCATTTGAAACACATGTCAATCAATTCTGCCGCATAATCACTGAGATGACGACAAAGAACATCCGACCTGAAAATAGTTCCATCATCAAGAAGGTCCTTCACTCAGAGGAACCTTACGAAGGTGAGTTCTTACCCCAGTGATTACCCAGTTACCTCAGTGAACATTATACCGGTGAGGAGTCTATCTTGGTTAACCCTTACCACAGTAAGCACTCTGTTCATGTACAGGTCGTCGGAGATGTTGGCTGTGGTCGGAATTCGCTTCTGTTCAGTTCTGGTCCATCGGAGTTGAGGTTCTGATTGAAAACTCATTTCAAGTTCGTCGATGATATTTCTGGTCATCGAATTTTGTTCTGATCAAAACATAAGATCAACTTGTTACTCAGATTTGAGGTTGTTGGTGTGCTGTGGTGTATATATAAAATATAGCATTATTTTGTGACACCTTTTTAGCATTTGAAGCTTTTAAATTTATAAAACCTGATTTACTGACAATTACTATTTCACCACGTTCATAGGCAAGTGCACCCATCGTGGGTAGTATAGTAGTGGTAAGTTGAATCGGGGTCGATCAAAGACACAAAGGAAAAGGAGGGCTCTTGATACTTCATCGTTGTTGACGTCTAACCTGAGCATTCTTCAAGTGAAGAGGTTAGTAATATAATGTAAAATAAAATAGAATAGCTACACTAAAAAGGCATGTCTGGATCAACTCAGTCACAAATAATATCATTTGGGAGACTTATCAGTGGTGAAGTTGGTAATCCGTAATGTATACCCTTCTCGTAAGATTATTCACCAACACGCAGCAAGACCGCCTCTCAGCCTCAAGCATCACCGCTCTCCCAGGTGATCGTCTACGAGGAGTACGAACCCTGGGGAGTAGTGATGTTGGCAAAAAATATAGTGAAGCTAAGTAGCTAACCCTGGGGAGTAGTGCTTGGGTTATGAGGTGAAGGAAGCACCGGTTCAAGTCAAGAAGCCAGTAAAAGCTAAGCAGAATTCAAAAATTAAAGTTCCAAAGAAATCACCTCCTCTGAAAGCAAAATCTTATTATTCTGGAAGGTCGTCATCTTCAAGGAGTCTATCTCCTAGGTATGACTCTTCTGACGATTTCTTTGATAACTTTGATTCTGAACATTCATCTGGTTTTCAAAAATCAAAGAATTTTTCAAATGTGCTTAAATTTCGAGAAAGACTTTGTTATGCATGTCGTCAACCTGGACATCTTGCTGCTGATTCTCCGACGATCGCATATATCCACAACATTGCTAAATATGTGGATAACAAAGGTCAGTTTTTTTATGAACCATGGTCTTCAACGTCAAATCAATTCGTAAGTCGTCTTGGTCTAAACCGAGTACGCCAGTTGATACTGATTCTGGTTCTGATCAAAAATCAAAATCTTTTAAAATATGGAAACCAAAGATTGTTTCCAAGGCCAACAATGACTATGTGGAAGACACCGGGCGACCCGACGCTTTTGAATCAGGTCGATCTCAGAGCAACTAATGTTTTATTTGGTGTCAGCAGGTATTTCAGGAAGACCTTTCGCTGATTGAAAAATTGCTGATTCTGAAATATCTGTGATAACTTAAATTGAATTTCAAAATCAATTTGGTTTTCAAAATGCTTACCTAAAAGTATTTGTATTGGTTGATCAATTTCTGATTTGTTTTTGCACTCTGTCTCACTTTGAGGGGGAGTTTTTTATGAAAAAGTACAAAAATAGTGTGTTGTTTTCCAATAGTAAAAATGAAAATCTATAAATAGAGTTGTCATTTTTAAGGGGAGAAATTTGAAAAGACAAAAACATTGAAAAATGCAAAAATCCAAAAACACTGAAAAATGAGAAATTGTATCCGATTTGATTGGGAAATGATGGTACATTGGCTTACATCGTCTGACTCACGGATAAAATAGACGAAAAAATCATAAGTCCGTTTGATCGATGTGTAAGGTAGGCTCGGCAAATAAGAAAGTATTCAAATGTGATATACACTAAATCTGATGCTTGACCTAGCGGACAACATCTTGATGCATATCTCAAGATATATCAAGAAAAAGATATGTGAAAATAAAATGAGAAGTCACTGTGTAGTTTAGCATGTTATGTTCAATATGATCCCAAGTTGTGATCTTTCTCACAAAAGAATAAAAAAATAGTGTCTGATTCTGTATTGCATTTACTTTTCCTATAAGAAAATACCAAAAAGATTTTCGGTGTGTTTTAATATAAAAATTTTAAAAAATCAAAAAGATTTTGATTCTTATTTCTTTTTGATTGATCAACACGGAATACGAAATCAAATTTCAAAATCAAAATCAAACTATCTTGGAGTCTCAAAGAGACGTTTTGCGCCAAGATTATTTATGTTGGCAGGTTTCTAAGTGAAATGAGAACATCACAACTTCAAGTCTTCTGAAAGATTGTTGATAAAGAGATTACACACGATGCAATATCAAGTATTCAAGATTGAGCTCATCGTCAAGTTGAGGGAGAGTTTGATTGTAGATACAAGATACAAGTTTTAATGAAAGGGTTGATACTGCACATGCTGAGGGGGAGTTTGTTAGTACTTAGTTCCTGATCGTCATGTGAAGTATCGAGTACAAGACAAGATGTACAAGTTTGGTTCTGGCCGAACCCTAGGCGAACTCTAGGTTTGGACCGAGCGAACCTTGTCCGAACCTGAGGTTCGGCCAGTCGGGGTTTAGCTTCAATAAATAGTTGTCTTGTGTATAGTTTAGGGGTTCTGGGTCATATCTTGTATGTGAACTCTGTGGTGTTTCTCTGCGGTCTAATACAAGTCTGATTGTATTTACTCTTGTGTTCACTCTCGGTTTACATTGATTTCGATACGATTGAGTAGACGATCATACGCTCACGCATTTTCAGGTAAAAAGGATTGAGTCAGCAATAGTTTAAGAATATCTACAAAACATTGAGGTGTTGAAAAAAAACGGGTGTCAATGCTATTCGAAATCCCGTCTGATATAAGTAACTGGCTGCCTTAACCACTAGAGCAGATTCATTATTGTTCGTGATTTTAGTAGACATTGTATGTATATATAACTTTATTCATTATGAAATATGTGTCAAGTTAGTTATTGTGTTAATATAGAATTCAAGGTACACATATTTTGTTTTTCAGATTGCATTACAAAAGTTGTGTTTGATAAAAAATGATTATAAAAAGATATTGTAAAGAAGCTGAATCTTTATTTAAAAAGCCTAAAACTGATGAATAATCAACAGAAATAAAGATGAAACTACACCACAATCAGACAAACTATTACAACTATGTTAAAAAAACTCAATACACAACCACCAATGGTATGAGCCTTAATGAAGGCGCCTAGATGAATTGTGACTGAGCAACTATGATGTAACAGTAGGAAAGAAGAAGAGCCTGCAACTATTTAGTTACAGGTATGAAGCTTTAAACAACAATCATGATCAGCAGAAGGAAGCAGTGGTGTGAGATGGTTTTGGCTTTGAGGAGGAGAGCTCTTGTCTTGTATTTTTCTGTGCCCTAGCCCTAGACCAAAAGATGGGGTTTTATACCCACTAAGAGACCCACGAGCAGCCATCCAAAACTTCAAGAGATTACAAAAAATCACCCATCAAGGGAATACAGCTCACAACATGCCAAGAATAGCAAAAGAGAATTATATACAATTAAAACAAAAAAAGTTTACTAAAAATATAAATGAAACCAGTGGACTAACCATTGAAATTGATACGTTATTTTAACATGCCCCCTCAATTCAATGGTGTGAAGACGTCAATGAGTTTAAGTTTCCCGCATAGCAAGTTGTGTTGAGTGATTCCGAGGCCTTTTGTGAATATATCGGCGGGTTGTTCAAGAGAATCGATTTTTTCAACCTTCAAGACCCCAGCTATAACCTTTTCTCTGATGAAGTGAAGGTCGATTTCAAAGTGTTTCGTCCGGTCATGAAAGACCGGATTAGCTGTCATCATGATTGCTGCCCTGTTGTCACAGTGCAGGGTCACAGGAAGGTCACATTTCACATGTAAGTCAGCTAATAGTTTAATCAGCCAAGTTACTTCACAAGCAGCTAATGCCATCGCTCTATACTCGGCTTCGGCAGATGAGCGTGACACGGTTGGTTGCTTCTTGCTTTTCCAAGAGACAAGGGAGTTTCCAAGATATATGCAATACCCAGAAATACATCTTCTCGTAGCTAAACATTTGCCCCAGTCTGAATCAGCAAAGGCAGATAAAGTTAAGTTGTCACTTTTACTAATAAGACATCCCTTTCCTGGAGAACTTTTCAGGTAGCGAAGAAGTCTCATGGCAATTCTTAAGTGAGAATCTAATGGTTTGTGCATAAATTGACTTAAGCATCCAATAGTATACGAGATGTCAGGTCTGGTTAGAGTTAAGTAGATAAGTTTTCCAATAAGTTTTTGATAACCAGTGACATTGATTAATTCCTGATCTTCCTTATAGAAATTCTCTTTATTAGTTACTTGGACATTTTGCTCAATAGGATTGTTCACAGGTTTAGAAGCAAGCATTCCAAATTCCTTAAGCAATTCCAAGCAATATTTTCGTTGACACAAAACTAATCCTTGATTGACTTTTAAGACTTCTATTCCCAAAAAATACTTGAGATCTCCAAGATCTTTAATTTTAAATTGTGTCTTTAACCTTCTTTTAATTTTTTCAAGTTCAGAAACATTATTGCCTGTGAGGATGATATCATCCACGTAAACAAGGAGGACACTTATAGAGTCCTTTTCAGTTTTAACAAAGAGGGAGTAGTCATTTTTGCTTTGATTGAAACCGATTTGAATCAAGGTTTTTGTCAATTTTTCATTCCACTGTCGAGGGGCCTGCTTTAGACCGTACAAGGACTTAACAAGCTTACATACCTTAGTCTCAGTTTTATTGTAATACCCTTCGGGAAGGGTCATGTAAACCTCTTCATTGAGGGAGCCATAGAGAAAAGCATTGTTAACATCAAGCTGAAAAAGAGGCCAACTGTTTTGGACAGCTATGCTAAGAACACACCTAATGGTAGGCATTTTTACGACAGGGGAGAAGGTTTCATCAAAGTCCAACCCTTCACGTTGGCTGTAGCCTTTTGCTACAAGCCGGGCTTTATAACGTTCTATTTCCCCATTTGCTTTGTATTTTATTTTATAAAGCCATTTGCAACCTATGGGTTTTCTTCCTTTGGGAAGATCAGTTAAAACCCATGTGCCATTTTGAAGGAGGGCTTCCATTTCACAGTTCATAGCATCAACCCAGTTAGGGTCATTTGAAGCCTCCTTATAGTTTCTGGGTTCAATACTTTTATTGAGGTTTGAGACAAAGCAGAAATTTTCATGGGATAAATTGGAATAGTTGACAACTTTTTCAATTCCGTATTTGACTTTGCCTTCAACGACATATTGGTCAAACTTTTGAGGCATAGTTTTTTCCCTGGTAGATCTCCTTAGAAGGGTCGTGGAATGTGTCACACCCCAACCGACGGCGGAATTTGTCGGGGCATGATGATTGTCCAAATGCTCATGACAACTAATCTAAGTTGCAATTTACTTAAACATGCCCTTTTTATTTATTTAATCAAGAACATCTTACAAACATAATTATACATTACAAAACCACATAAACACTGATTTAAGTCCTTAACTAGGTCCAGCATCCTAGTATGATCACAAAAAGGCTCAAGCATGGTTCCCTGCAACATGTATAAGATAAAGTGTCAACTACAAAAGTAGTTGGTGAGTAAACATAGGTTTTGTGTATATCATTTATATAAAACATGCGATCTATGTGTTAAGTAAATATTCGTAGAGTATGATAAACGAGTAATGAAATAAAGTAAATAATATGAGCGTATCAAACCCTTGACAATTAGGTTTCCAATCACCCATTGAAAATACGTTTCAATTTACCGGGTGGGTTGTCATACCAATAGATCTATTATTGTTACCCCGGCTCGGTATGTTAATGAATCCGCTTCGAGTTTGAGTTTGAGCACAACAACATCAATAATCCAAACAAGTTCAACACACTTAGAATACACATAACGAGCATAGAGTTCGCATATATTTTTAGAGTAATATATATAGAGTTTGAGGTTGAGATACAGATACATGCTACACCCCAAAGTATTAAAAGAGTAGGGTTATGAGTACTCACTACTCAAATTATCATTAAAGGAATCACCCTCCTAATAATAACAAGAGTTTATATCGCATCATATCCCGTAATAATAAAAAGAGGGGGTTTATGAATACTCACTTGATAAGGAGATCGGACAAGAGAGATAACACCGAAACGCGAAAGGTAATTAACCCTGAGATTATCCTAATGACACAAAGAGGCTATATAAATAGGAGAAACCAATGGAATCGAGTTCTAAGTATCTTAAGAGTTATAGAAATGTTAATTGAGTTAAAATTACCGTTTTACCCATTATAATCATAGTTAAATAATAATATGAAGACGCGCATTCCTATAAGTAAACGCTCACCCCGGGATCGCCCAGTGAGGTATGCCAGTTCCCAATAGGGATTTATGCGACACCCCCGCTTTGCCAGAAACCCCAGTGTACAGGCGTCTACCCTTACGGTCCGCACGAACTTCTAAATATCCGAATAACTCGGTATATTAACATTTTATTATTTTTCACACTTGAATTTATAAATATATATATATTAACATGTTTTGGTTCATAAAATTATATTACAATTCCTTCCGAATTGTGAAATATTAATTATTGTTTTTCAGAAACCCTAATTTGACGTATTTCTCAAATAAATATAAAAACTCGTTATTTTATAAAATAAACTTAGGGCTTTTATTTGTAATATGATATTATGATATACCTTAAAAGGTGAAACCTTAATTTGATCCCAAAAGTCCAATTTTGACAAAATAACGTTAAGAAAACCCTAATTTTCGACCCGATTCAAGAACATATACTAAACCTTTACCAATCATAAAATTAGTTTAGGGCTTTCTTAATACATGTTATTTCATGATGCTATGCAAAATTTCAGGTCCTAAAACATCACAGATTTCTCTAATTGAGCAAAACATCATTAAGAACCCTAGTTTTAGGTTAATTCTAGAACTCTAATCAAACGATCATATGAACAGAAATTGATTGAGGGCTTTTGATCTACATACCTAATAACGTAGGACTGCAGAAGAAGGGCTTCAGAAGATCTCTGGATTGATCGAATTTGAAGGAGCAAGTTGCTGTGACGGGTTAGGGTTTTTAGAGTGTTGATTCACGAAATTGGCAACCAGATTTGATGGATTGGAAGGGTATTTATAGGGGTTGGGACCGCAGGGAGGTAAAGACACGTCCTATGGTGATTAATCGCACAAAAACGACACATAGGAGGTTGAAATCGACGCCCCAAAGAGATAACTCTCGACATTCTGCTGATCTCATTCTGGGGCGTACCGCCCAGAATGAGAACATTTAGGGCGTACCGCCCAGCCGCCACATTTGACAGATTTTTGATATTTACAGTTTTGGTCCCTGCAGCTTAGTTTTGTGCACTATAACCCTCTAAACTTTCATAATTTACCATTTTAAACCCTAGAACTTTACAAGATACATGATTAATTGATTTCTAATCTTGGGATGATAAAAATAATTTTTGATAAATCACAAGACTCTCGGTTCATACCGAAATCACGCGTAAAATCGTAGTTTCGTTATTTTTGTTTTAAACCTCGAACTTTCGCGAAACCTCACTTGTATTTACTCGTGTGCATGACTAGTATTACCCACAAGCATCATACATGTTTGGAATACTCAAGTTTTATGGTTTTACATAAATAACAAAAACGATTGAGTTAAAGATTCGATTTGCGATCAATTGAGATATCGAAAGTTATGAATATTGTGATTAAAGAGTTTAATCATATAATAAGTAAAATAACAATATCAAATGGATAACGATTCTTTATTGATTATCAAACATGATTGAAAACGGGTCGGGTATTTACAAACGGATTGACCGAAGTGTCACAGTCTCCCCTACTTTAGGAAATTTCGTCCCGAAATTAAATTCGAGAAGACCGTTTAAACAAGTGCGGATACTTGGTCTTCATTTGGTCCTCACGTTCCCAGGTAAATTCTGGTCCACGTTTAGATTCCCAACGAACTTTGACAATGGGTATGCGACTGCGCTTGAGTTGTTTGAATTCTCGATCCATAATTTCTACAGGTTTCTCAATGAAATGCATGGATTCGTCGATTTGAATGTCATCTAGTGGAATATGGAGATTCTCATCAGCTAGACATTTGCGAAGATTTGACACATGAAATGTAGGATGAACATTGGCTAACTCTCGAGGGAGATCGAGTCGATAGGCCACTTTACCAACTTTTTCGAGAATTTTGAATGGGCCTACATAACGAGGTGCTAGTTTCCCCTTCTTACCGAAACGGACGATACCTTTCCAAGGAGATACTTTTAGGAGAACTAAGTCGCCGATTTTGAATTCGAGAGGCTTTCGTCGCTTATCAGCATAGCTTTTCTGACGACTTCTAGCAGCGAGTAAATTGTTACGAATTTGAGAGATTATGTCAGTCGTTTCTTGTATTAGTTCGGGACCAGTGATTTGTGCTTCACCAATCTCGTTCCAACATATAGGTGACCGACATTTTCGACCGTAAAGTGCTTCAAAAGGTGCCATACCGATGCTTGAGTGATAACTGTTGTTATATGAAAACTCGGCCATCGGTAAATGAGAATCCCAATTTCCACCGAAATCAATGACACACGCGCGGAGCATATCTTCAAGAGTTTGAATTGTGCGCTCAGACTGACCATCGGTTTGTGGATGGTATGCACTGCTGAGATCCAAACGAGTTCCCAAGATAGATTGAAGAGATTGCCAAAAATGGGAAATAAAACGACCATCTCGATCTGATATTATGCTCAAAGGAGTACCGTGACGACAAACGATCTGTTCAACGTAAGTACGAGCTAATTTCTCAGCTCCATCTTTTTCACGGATAGCGAGAAAGTGAGCAGATTTGGTTAAACGATCAACAATGACCCATATGCTATCGTGACCACTAGAAGTACGCGGGAGTTTAGTAATGAAATCCATTGTGATATTCTCCCACTTCCAATCAGGAACTTTTGGTTGTTCGAGTAGACCAAAAGGTCGTTGATGTTCGGCTTTAACTTTTGAGCAAGTAAGACATTTAGCTACAAAGAGCGCGATGTCTTTCTTCATTCCGGGCCACCAATAGAGAGAACGAAGATCATGGTACATCTTATCTGCACCAGGATGGATGGAATAACGGGATTTATGAGTTTCGTTCAAAATGATGGTACGGAGATCGTCTCGGTCAGGAATCCAGAGACGATTCATGAAATAAAGGAGACCATTGGATTTAGTTTCTAGTTGAAGTTCAGCACCACAAGACATCTCCTCGTACATGTTACCTTCCGTAACCGATATGTGTTGAGCATTGAAAATACGGGTTTGAAGATCAGACAACAGATGAGTAGTTTGAAAGAGAATTAGTTTAAGGTGTTCCTTACGACTAAGTGCGTCAGCCACTACGTTCGCCTTACCTGGGTGGTAAAGAATATTGCAGTCATAGTCGTTCAGGAGTTCAACCCAACGGCGTTGGCGCATGTTGAGTTCCTTTTGATTGAAAATGTGCTGGAGGCTTTTGTGATCGGTATAAAGTAAGCATTTGGTACCGTATAGGTAGTGTCTCCAAATTTTCAAAGCAAACACAACAGCACCAAGTTCGAGATCGTGCGTTGTATAATTCTTTTCATGAACTTTAAGTTGTCTTGATCCATACGCGACTACCTTTCCTCGTTGCATGAGAACACAACCGAGGCCTTGGTTTGAAGCATCGCAATAGACGACAAAGTCGTCGTTACCGTCAGGAAGGGTTAATATAGGAGCATCGCACAGTTTCTGCTTAAGAGTCTGAAACGCCTCTTCCTGAGTAGGACCCCACTCAAAAGGTTTATTCTTTTGTGTTAAAGTGGTGAGTGGTACTGCGATTCTAGAGAAGTTGGAAATAAAACGTCGGTAATAACCTGCTAAACCAAGGAATGAACGGATTTCAGTAGGGGTACTTGGGGTACTCCAACTTTTTATGGCTTGGATTTTGGCAGGATCGACATGAATACCTCTGTCATTGACAATGTGTCCTAAAAATTGGACTTCCTTAAGCCAGAATTCACATTTAGAGAATTTGGCATAAAGTTGTTCTTTCTTTAGGAGCTCCAAAATTTGACGAAGGTGAGTTTCGTGTTCCGACTTTGATTTAGAGTAAATGAGGATATCGTCAATAAAGACGATGACGAATTTATCGAGGTAAGGTTTACAAACGCGATTCATGAGGTCCATGAATACTGCAGGTGCGTTGGTTAACCCAAAGGGCATAACGGTGAATTCAAAATGACCATAACGAGTACGAAACGCTGTCTTATGTACATCCTCCTCCGTGACACGAAGTTGATGGTAACCAGAACGAAGATCAATTTTTGAAAAACACTTAGCTCCTTGGAGTTGGTCAAAAAGATCATCGATTCGTGGTAATGGGTATCGATTTTTGATAGTAAGTTTATTAAGTTCACGATAATCGATACACATTCGGAATGTACCATCCTTTTTCTTGACAAATAGAACAGGTGCTCCCCAAGGTGAGGAACTAGGTCGAATGAAGCCTTTGTCAGAAAGTTCCTGAAGTTGTTTAGATAATTCCTGCATTTCCGAGGGCGCTAGGCGATATGGTGACTTCGCAACGGGAGTAGCACCAGGAATAAGATCGATACGAAAATCGACTTGACGAACGGGAGGTAGACCTTTTATGTCTTCAGGAAAGACTTCAGGAAAGTCTCGAACAATTGGAATGTCTCTGATTCGATTCTCTTCCTCCCGAACTTCCATGATGTGGGCCAGGAAGGCCACATACTCCTTGCGTAAGTACTTTCGGGCTTTAGTACATGACATAAGTTTTAGCCCACTTGATGGTTTATCGCCATGAACTATAAGGACTTGATTATCCGGACAAGGAAGACGAATGATTTTATCAAAGCAAATGAGTTCCGCGTGATGTCGAGATAACCAATCCATGCCAATGATAATATCAAAGCTCCCGAGAAGCATAGGTATTAGATCAATAGGGTAGGTGTGATCCTTGAATTTGAGAGTGCAATTATGAATAACGGAATTGAGAGTGATTGGTTTTCCATCCGCAACTTCGACCGAAATGGGAGGTTTAAGTATAGTACGAGGCATAGCAAGTAAAGGTTCAAAGTCCAAGGAAACAAAACTCCTATCGGCTCCAGAATCAAATAAAACAGAAGCATAGCGATTATTAACTAGGAACGTACCGTTAACGACTTCCTGGTTAACTTGAGCTTGGTTGGTATTGAGATTGAAAGCACGAGCAGGTGCTCCACGATTATTGTTGATTGGAGGATTTGTGATTGCAAGTCTGGGACATGTATTGCGGAGATGACCAGGATCTCCACAATTGTAGCAGGCTCGTATGTTTGGAACTGGAGCATTTAGAAGCTGAGCAGGCCTTTGAGCCACGGGACGGGCCATTAGAGGTTGGGCTTGCATCGGGAAACGACATGTGTTGATCAGATGACCAAAGCGGCCACAATTGAAACATTTCCAGCAAGCAACAGTGGTAGGATGATGGCGATTGCAAGTGTTGCATTGGGGATGAGGTCCGGTATAGAGTTTCTTGGCTGGAGGAGCAGCAGGATTAGAAGGAGTAGTAGTGGCAGGAGTGGTGGTTACAGCGAAGTTCTTAGCCTTCCTCTTTCTTTTGTTTGAATTAGTAGATGAAGACTCAACTTTAACCTCCTTTTCCTTCCCACTTTTCTTGGATTTTACTTCCTTCTTGCACCCTTTCCGAGTCAAGTTTCCGGCCTTAACATGGTTATCAGTCAACCTCCCAGCAAGGCGCATAGCTTCGTCGAGAGTTGAGGGTTTACTTGCCCAAAGAGCATTTTGAATAATCATAGGCAGACCACCAATGTAATTTTCAATACATCGGTATGTAGGGAAAGCCATATCAGGCAACAGAAGTTTTAACTCTTGAAAACGGTCCATATAAGCTTGACTCTCTCCACTATCTTGCTCCAAGTCATGAAATTCATCTTCGAGCATCTTCATTTCACTACGCGGACAATATTTTTCCTTGATTATATCCTTGAATTGACTCCAAGGTAAAGCCAAAGCGTTATCAGAACCACGGAGTCGTTTCTCGCCATTCCACCAAGTAAGAGCTTTCTTGGTCAAAGCACTGGTAGCACGGCAGACTTTCAAGTTTTCAGGACACTCGCTATTGGTGAAGGTATTTTCTATACCCTCGAACCACTGGAGTAGCCCGGTAGGGCCTTCAGATCCAGAAAATTTGGGAGGATTACACGAGTTGAAATGTTTAAATGAGCAATTAGTGGCAGCATCGTGGTTGTGATGATTAGTATTCAGATTCTGTTGAAGCTGTACCATCATATTAGGAATGACCGTTGCCATTTGCTTGGCAATTAAGGAGGCCATTTTGCGATCATTGTTGCCTTTGCGGTGACCACGGAAATGAGTTGACATTCTAAAGAGAAAGAAAAACATTTGTGAGACTAGAAATAAGATATGATTGATAATCAATTTTGGATATGAGTGATTGTGGTAAATCATTAGAGAATCATAGAATATCGAGGATCTTTGAAAATATAATACATAAAGCCGAAAATCATGTTGTCATTGATAAAATATAATGGAGTGGTTCTCGTTTCCCGATTGGGAAATTACAACCGTGACTAATCGAAGTTATTAATGGTCTTTGGCAGTATTTATAAGACATGCTTTGGCCTAATAGGTTCCAACACTCTCACCAAAGGCTTCCAAGTAGGCATCCAAGTCCATACGGCTGATCCGGATTTATACGCAATGCTTACTTGGATAGACCCCTAGCTACCGGTGTTTTCCCCCTTCCAGTTACTACATGTCTACTGCCAGAAACCTAACCCCAACGGATTTAAAATCATAAATCAAAATCCTAAGATGGCACGTGAGGCACCATTACTAAGGAATTAGGCTAGGAAGCCTGAAGAGTCGGTGTGTGTCAAGTGTTTAACAGAAAGACAAGATTTGAGAAAGGCATAATTAAGTAGCATATAAGGACACCATATAATATAATAGGCATGCAAACATGAGTTAATCATGTGGGACACCTAAGGCATAGTCTAGGTTATCCAGTTCTAATAACTTAAAATCCCTATAGCCAAGGCTCTGATACCAATCTGTCACACCCCAACCGACGGCGGAATTTGTCGGGGCATGATGATTGTCCAAATGCTCATGACAACTAATCTAAGTTGCAATTTACTTAAACATGCCCTTTTTATTTATTTAATCAAGAACATCTTACAAACATAATTATACATTACAAAACCACATAAACACTGATTTAAGTCCTTAACTAGGTCCAGCATCCTAGTATGATCACAAAAAGGCTCAAGCATGGTTCCCTGCAACATGTATAAGATAAAGTGTCAACTACAAAAGTAGTTGGTGAGTAAACATAGGTTTTGTGTATATCATTTATATAAAACATGCGATCTATGTGTTAAGTAAATATTCGTAGAGTATGATAAACGAGTAATGAAATAAAGTAAATAATATGAGCGTATCAAACCCTTGACAATTAGGTTTCCAATCACCCATTGAAAATACGTTTCAATTTACCGGGTGGGTTGTCATACCAATAGATCTATTATTGTTACCCCGGCTCGGTATGTTAATGAATCCGCTTCGAGTTTGAGTTTGAGCACAACAGCATCAATAATCCAAACAAGTTCAACACACTTAGAATACACATAACGAGCATAGAGTTCGCATATATTTTTAGAGTAATATATATAGAGTTTGAGGTTGAGATAGAGATACATGCTACACCCCAAAGTATTAAAAGAGTAGGGTTATGAGTACTCACTACTCAAATTATCATTAAAGGAATCACCCTCCTAATAATAACAAGAGTTTATATCGCATCATATCCCGTAATAATAAAAAGAGGGGGTTTATGAATACTCACTTGATAAGGAGATCGGACAAGAGAGATAACACCGAAACGCGAAAGGTAATTAACCCTGAGATTATCCTAATGACACAAAGAGGCTATATAAATAGGAGAAACCAATGGAATCGAGTTCTAAGTATCTTAAGAGTTATAGAAATGTTAATTGAGTTAAAATTACCGTTTTACCCATTATAATCATAGTTAAATAATAATATGAAGACGCGCATTCCTATAAGTAAACGCTCACCCCGGGATCGCCCAGTGAGGTATGCCAGTTCCCAATAGGGATTTATGCGACACCCCCGCTTTGCCAGAAACCCCAGTGTACAGGCGTCTACCCTTACGGTCCGCACGAACTTCTAAATATCCGAATAACTCAGTATATTAACATTTTATTATTTTTCACACTTGAATTTATAAATATATATATATTAACATGTTTTGGTTCATAAAATTATATTACAATTCCTTCCGAATTGTGAAATATTAATTATTGTTTTTCAGAAACCCTAATTTGACGTATTTCTCAAATAAATATAAAAACTCGTTATTTTATAAAATAAACTTAGGGCTTTTATTTGTAATATGATATTATGATATACCTTAAAAGGTGAAACCTTAATTTGATCCCAAAAGTCCAATTTTGACAAAATAACGTTAAGAAAACCCTAATTTTCGACCCGATTCAAGAACATATACTAAACCTTTACCAATCATAAAATTAGTTTAGGGCTTTCTTAATACATGTTATTTCATGATGCTATGCAAAATTTCAGGTCCTAAAACATCACAGATTTCTCTAATTGAGCAAAACATCATTAAGAACCCTAGTTTTAGGTTAATTCTAGAACTCTAATCAAACGATCATATGAACAGAAATTGATTGAGGGCTTTTGATCTACATACCTAATAACGTAGGACTGCAGAAGAAGGGCTTCAGAAGATCTCTGGATTGATCGAATTTGAAGGAGCAAGTTGCTGTGACGGGTTAGGGTTTTTAGAGTGTTGATTCACGAAATTGGCAACCAGATTTGATGGATTGGAAGGGTATTTATAGGGGTTGGGACCGCAGGGAGGTAAAGACACGTCCTATGGTGATTAATCGCACAAAAACGACACATAGGAGGTTGAAATCGACGCCCCAAAGAGATAACTCTCGACATTCTGCTGATCTCATTCTGGGGCGTACCGCCCAGAATGAGAACATTTAGGGCGTACCGCCCAGCCGCCACATTTGACAGATTTTTGATATTTACAGTTTTGGTCCCTGCAGCTTAGTTTTGTGCACTATAACCCTCTAAACTTTCATAATTTACCATTTTAAACCCTAGAACTTTACAAGATACATGATTAATTGATTTCTAATCTTGGGATGATAAAAATAATTTTTGATAAATCACAAGACTCTCGGTTCATACCGAAATCACGCGTAAAATCGTAGTTTCGTTATTTTTGTTTTAAACCTCGAACTTTCGCGAAACCTCACTTGTATTTACTCGTGTGCATGACTAGTATTACCCACAAGCATCATACATGTTTGGAATACTCAAGTTTTATGGTTTTACATAAATAACAAAAACGATTGAGTTAAAGATTCGATTTGCGATCAATTGAGATATCGAAAGTTATGAATATTGTGATTAAAGAGTTTAATCATATAATAAGTAAAATAACAATATCAAATGGATAACGATTCTTTATTGATTATCAAACATGATTGAAAACGGGTCGGGTATTTACAAACGGATTGACCGAAGTGTCACAGAATGTGGGTTTTGACTTAAATTAGGTACACCCTCAAAGTCGGTAGACTCAGTCCTAGGGGTTACAGTAGGTTCAACTGGCCCGGTATCCTTCGCTGGACTGTCATGAATTTGAACTTGGGGTTCCGAGTGTAAGTCTGTATTAGACTTCTCGCTTCCACCAAGTTCGGTATGGATGTTTTCAGCTCGGGTGTCCGGTAGTTGAACATCATTGTTATACCTCTCATGATCTGTTGACACGTTTATATCATCGGGTGTGGGTGTCTTGGTTTGCACGAGATTTTCAAAAATATTTATGTTTTCTAGAAAATCATAGTTGTTTTCCTTTTGTTTAAAAGGAAATATATCTTCATAAAACTTTACGTCTCTAGAGAAAAAAACTGTTTCGCTCTCTAGATCCCACATTTTATATCCTTTTTTTTCATTTGAGTAACCAATGAAGACACACTTTATAGATCGAGAATCAAACTTGTTTAAAGGGTTTTAATTTGTGCAAAATGCAAGACACCCAAAACTTTTAAGGTGATTAAAAATGGGTTTGGTTTGAAAAAGAAGCTCATAAGGAGATTTACCCGAAAGTATAGAAGAGGGGGTTCTATTTATAAGATAAGTAGCAGATAGCACACAATCTGACCACATATTAAGAGGCAATCCAGCCTGAAACATAAGAGATCGGGCAGAGTTAAGTAAGTGTCTATGTTTACGTTCAACAATGCCGTTTTGTTGAGGTGTGTAGGCACAAGAGGTTTGGTGTATGACTCCATGTTGTTCAAAGAAACTTTTGAGTTGTCTGTTTACAAATTCTGTCCCATTATTAGATCGACAAACTTTTATTTTTTTGTGAAATTGTGTTTCAAGAAAATTGAAAAAAATAAATATGTTTTGGGCAACTTCGTCTTTGGATTTTATAAGATATGTCCAAACAGCCCGGGAGAAGTCATCAACCACTGTAAGGAAGTATATAAAACCTTCCCTACTTGTTACTTTGAAGGGGCCCCATAAATCCATATGAATTAGATCACCCACATCATTGGATTTGTGTTCACTTAGATTGAAAGAAGTTCTAGTTTGTTTTGATTGATGACATATCTCACAGTGGTCTAAAAGTTTGGTTTTTTTTAGGGATAAATCATTTTTTAAAACATGGAGAACCTTATCAGAAGGATGACCCAACCTATTGTGCCATAGTTTTGCAGGAAGCATTGTCGAGTTAGAGTAGACAGAGGCACACAAGGAAGGACCTTTGTGTCTATCAACAAGATATAAGCCCCCTACTTCACTACCAGTCATCAGGAGAGTCTGTTTCATGTAATCCTGAATGTAAGCAAGAAGAATCTGTGAATAAAGTATAGACTTTGTTTTCTTTGGCCATTTTGTTAACAGATAACAGATTGACATTGTATTCAGGTATTACCAGCACATCATTTAATATAACGTTTTCAGAAAGTTTTAGTTTTCCAATTTTTGTTATATGAGCTTTTGTGCCATTAGGGTGAGAGACAGTTAGATTTAGATCTGCAACATCAGTGCAGCTAATTAAACCATTCTCAGAAGTAACCATGTGCTGGTTGGCACCAGAATCTATGATCCAATGATTTGAGAGATCAAGGTTTTTAAAACTGTTTAGGCAAAAATAAGTATTCCAACCAATAGAGTTAAGGCACATACCTGACATGTTTGAAACAGGAGCTTCACTTTTATCACCGATCATAGTCATAATTTTATTAATTTGATCAGGAGTGAAAGGGAAATTGTTTACATGGGCAGAGTTGGCAGAATTGGTAGTTTTGGCTTTGTCATGACCAGAGTTGGTACTTTGTTGTGCCCTCTGAAGATTGGATTTCTTTTTGTAATTGGGAGGATATCCAACAAGTTCATAACACTTGTCATGAGTGTGCCCATTGAGGTGACAATGGGTACACTTTAGAGGCTGACCTTTGTTGAGTTTTCTTTTGAAATCAGGACCCTTGGCAGCAAAGACAGTAGCTTGTGTTTTTATAGTGGAGTTGATGGATCTGTGAGACTCTTCATTGGAAATAATAGCAAAAGCATTTTTCACAGTGGGAAGTGGGTCTTTAGAAAGGATTTGGGACCTTAAAGGTTGATAAGCATCATCAAGGCCCATTAAAAATTGCATTAATTTGATTTTTTGATTAAAACTTGCCATGTCTTTAGCAGCAGCACATGTGCATTTAGGAAGATCAATCATAGTGTCATATTGCCTCCACATACAATTTAACTTATGATAGTAGTCAGAAATAGGAGTGCCATTTTGACTAATAGAGTTAATTTGTTTATGGAGTTTATATATAATTAAACCATCAATTTTATTATAAGTTTCCTTCAATTCAGACCAAACTTCAGAAGCAATTTTAGAGAAAATTTGACCCACATATAGTTCCTCACTGATAGAGTTTAGAATCCAAGAGAGTACAACAGAGTTGCATCTTTCCCACTGTTTAGAAAGAGTAGGATTGTCAACAGATTTGACACAAGTTCCATCTAAAAAACCAGTTTTGTTTTTGACAAGAAGGGCAAGCTCCATGGAGCTAGCCCAGATGGGGTAATTTTCAGTTCCAGTTAATTTGATATTAATAATGGATAAATTATTTGTGTCCGAGGGGTGAAGATAAAGAGGGTCGCTAAAGTCAAGTTTACTCGTCAGATTCTGATCAGCCAGATTAGTAGCAATAGTCATGATGAAACTGAAAAATAGAAGAGAAGCAAAAAAAAACAGCACATAAGCAACAGGACCTAAGAATGCCTAATGCACACAGGGGATGTCTCTCCCTATGATAACCAACGGTAGAGGTAAACCCCAGTAACCACAAATGCCTAATGTCATAAAAAAATGAATTAATAAGGTAGAAAAGAAAGTCCTCACAGTGGTGCCCTTCGGATAACCCAGTAGAGTAGCAACAAAAGTTTAAGATTTTTCCACCTTCTTAGAAAAATTGAGGGTTCACAAGTAAATTCCCAACTAATACTCCAATCTAGCACCAAGCTAGCAGAGGTTCATCGGAAGGAACAACCTGCAAATAAAAAATAATAATTAAAGGAGGGTTACAACCCCAAATCAGTAGGAGAATCTAGGAGCCAAATTAATAAAGAATGAAACAAAAACTTAACGGCCACGGTTCAAGAACCCAAGATCGAGTCCCGATTTGGTGAACCGCTAGCAAAATATGTGGTTTAGTTTCGAAAACAAGATCTAGAATCGAGAGCACGAGGCTCTGATACCATGTAAAGAAGCTGAATCTTTATTTAAAAAGCCTAAAAACTGATGAATAATCAACAGAAATAAAGATGAAACTACACCACAATCAGACAAACTATTAAAAACTATGTTAAAAAAAAACTCAATACACAACCACCAACAGTATGAGCCTTAATGAAGGCGCCTAGATGAATTGTGACTGAGCAACTATGATGTAGCAGTAGGAAAGAAGAAGAGCCTGCAACTATTTAGTTGCAGGTATGAAGCTTTAAACAACAATCGTGATCAGCAGAAGGAAGCAGTGGTGTGAGATGGTTTTGGCTTTAAGGAGGAGAGCTCTTGTCTTGTATTTTTCTGTGCCCTAGCCCTAGACCAAAAGATGGGGTTTTATACCCACTGAGAGACCCACGAGCAGCCATCCAAAACTTCAAGAGATTACAAAAAATCACCCATCAAGGGAATACAGCTCACAACATGCCAAGAATAGCAAAAGAGAATTAAATACAATTAAAACAAAAAAAGTTTACTAAAAATATAAATGAAACCAGTGGACTAACCATTGAAATTGATACGTTATTTTAACAGATATGATGATAAATTCCTGAAACAAAATAAGGTGACATGGCAATACATTGTTTCAGCCATTTACGCTTTTTAACTTAGGTTGTGTTTGATAAACTAGCTGATAAGTTAGCCGCTAGCTGATAAAAACTAACGTTTGATAAAAACTAGCTGATAAACTAGCTGAAAAATATAAAATGACATAAAAGTATATGTCATAAATGTAAATAAAGGTATTTATTTAAGCCGTGTTTGGCGCGCCATAAGCTAGCTTATAAGCTAGCTTTTTGACATTACCAAACGGAGTTTTTAAAAAAAAAACTAGTTTTTTTTATGCTCTGTTTGATAATGTTAAAAAGCTAGCTTATAAGCTAGCTTTTGAAAAACTAGCTTTTGAAAAGCTAGTTGGAGTAACGTTTCAACTAGCTTTTATAATATTTTCAGTTTTACCATTCCCTAATATTTTGTTTTTAAATTTTAATTTATATATATACATGTACTTTTATGTCATTTTATATCTTTCAATAAGTTTATCAGCTAGTTTTTACCAAACGTTATTTTTTATCAGTTAGCTTATAGTTTATCAGCTATCAGCTACTTTATCCGCAAGTAGCTAGTTAATCACCTAGCATCTAGCTTATCAGCTAACAAATAGTTTTTCAGCTACTGCAACTAGCTTTTTAAAAGCTACTAGTTTATGGCGCGTCAAACGCAACCTTAACAAATTCAAAGTCTCTAAACGACGTTATAAATGGAAATCCAAATCCAAATCCAAATGAAGAATAAGAGCCTAACATATCAAAATCTCACTAATCTCACAAAAATTTATCTTGTTAAGTAATAAATCATAAATGACAAAACTCAATTATTCCAATTTTTGTAACCACTCGATATTGTACACAAGCCTCCTAAAAAAAGGACAGTCAGCATATATTCTCTTCACATGCTTTTAGCAACTTGTAGGAAGGATTTAAGTGTCTTTTAAAAAAATGATTGGGCGTTTGAGTTTTATAATATAAACCGGTGTACATTTATGAGTTTGTTTAGGGAATATGTGAGTTAGTCGGTTTATAAAAAAATATTTATAAAATTTATAAATATGTAATTGTACGGCTTTTAAAAATCATATACATAAATGTGTATCATCATATATATGTTCCTAAAGGCTTGTAAGATACTGGTGTGAAAGGTTCACTACGTGAAACACCACCTCTTATTGATGTGAAAGTTACGTGAAGAATTCTCCTGTGACATATTACAATTATCTCTAGCCAAATCAACACAAGACAACCTATTGTTTATATTATTAATTTTTTTGCATCTTATTTTATTTAAAGCTAAATCTGTTTTTTCTTAAATAATTTGTATATATTAGTTTAAGGAAAAATTAAATACACAGTCTTGAATTTTTTTTCTACACATCCCAGTATAAATTTAAACGAAAATAAAATTGTTTTTTTTAAAAATTACATATATGTTTTGGTCTCCTAAGCAGTTTTTAAAATGTGCCTTGTATATATTGTATATATTGTAAATTTGTAATCAGTTTATTATACTTTTAACTAATAAATTTAGTTATATGTCTGAAATTAATTACGAAATCAATTTAAAAGAAATTACTCACATTCATTCACTATAATACCCAATGTTTTAAAAACCGGTTTTTTAGTTGAACCGTAAAAACCTTCCGGGATTGGTTCGACCGGTCGGACCGGTTAGACCGGCTGGTTGAACCGGTTAGGGGATTTATATATATTTTTTTTATAAAAATGCTAATAAACTTGTACACCCCAACAAAAGTAGTTAAAATACAATTATAATCCACTCAAAAATAATATCAAATATGTATTTCATAAGAAAATATAAGTTTTAAACTTTAAAAAATAATAAAAAATAAAAAAAAAGTTAAAAAAAAATAAAAAATCAGAAAACCGGTTGAACCGGAAAAAACCAGAAAACCGGCCGGTTCGAAGCGGGTCGGTTCAACCCAAAAAACCGGACATTAAGGAACCGGAAAGGTGGCCGGTCCCCGGTCAAACCGGTTGAACCGGCCGGTTCGACCCGGGTTTTAAAATATTGATATCTTGATGTGACTGTGATGGAAATGGTATGGTGACGCCTATGTGGCTGGCTTTTTTCCTCAACTCACTTGAATATATTGCATGCCCTAAGAGGATATTATAGATTTATTGTGGTAAATGATATGTTTTTCAATAAAAAAAAGTTTGAATTTAAACCCTACAAACATACAATTATAACGATATTATCCTAAAACATATAGGGGTTCAAAAAAATGTGTATCTCCATGACTAAACGTTATTTTAAATCAAAACAACTTTGTTCCATTAAAGAAACACATGGTGTCCGTTAAAAAAAAAAAAAACACATGGTGTACTTAAAAACACGTCTTTCTAACTATGAACGCAACTTTATTCCTTTATATGTGTTTTTTTTTTGGAACGGCATCGATCAGGCGACTTTGGTCTCACGTGTAAACCTACCCTTGCGGGGCTATGTCCAAGGTCGATTACTCGGACCTCCGTGAGAACCAAGACACCCCCTCCTGAAGCTTTCTCCTGGCAGAAACCCCCTCCTGGGACAACATGGGGTAAAACTGCCTCCCCTTGGATTAGAACTTGGGTCACTAGTAACCAAAGCCTTAAGAGCCAAGGGAGTAACCACTAGGACAAGTCCTAGTGGTTTAAATAAGTTAAAAGTCAAAATATTAATGCAAGGAAAGAACTAGATTTTGCCACCGGTTATTGTCATGAGCATAATAGTGGTATATAAAATAATCGTTTTGTTAAAACGCAACACAAAAAAAAAACTACAAAAAATATGAAGCGTAACGTAAAAAAATTGCGTAATAACGTTAATATTAGAAGTCAAATACTCAAAGTATCAAACCTACAACCTAAACATTATTTTACACGATTCTAGCCATTACACCACCACCTCGCATGTTGAATGTGTTCCGTTTAGATAAAAAACAAAAAAAAAATTTACTAGGTGGTTGACATGTGACATTAATTAAAAAGGGTTACGTAGTCCAATCCAAAAAGTTACAGTTTATCCATGTTACATTTTATATATAGAGTAATGGGTTGAACTTAAACTCCCCTCTTTGTAGAATCTATAATTACAAGATGTTTATATAATAGATCTCTGGTTTTCTCCTTCGTGTTCACTCTTTCAAACTTTTAGGTAGCCATGTGTATGAACTTGGATGTTGCAACCAAATGGAGTTAACTATTCTCTTGTTCTTTTATTTATGAGTAAATTACGGATTTCGTCCTTGAGGTTTGCACAAATTTCGGATTTCGTCCCTAAGTTTCATTTATTACGGATTTCGTCCTCAAGTTTTGCAAAAACGTATCGGATTTCGTCCTTTTGACTAACTTCTGTTAAAAATTTCTGTTATACGAATGTAAAAAGACAATTATACCCTTGTCTTTAATTAATATACATAAATACCTAAACATAAAAAATAAAATCATAATAAAAAATAAAAGCCCTCTCACCTGTGAGCAGCCACCACCACCCAAGACCCTCCCTCTCCTTCTCGAGGGTCCATCCCCAGCGGGCAGTCAGCGGCCAGCCACCCTTATCCTTATTGCCGGAGAATACTCCTCACTTCGTTTTTTCTTACAATCGTCAGTGATAAATCCTACGTACCGAAGAACACCAACAAAAACCACTAGAATTTCAAGTGACCATATCTCAAATCTTGAAAATTGAAGGCGGAGTTTTTCAACCTCGCCGGCGCAATAGTATCGTGAAGGGACTTTGGTTCATCTTGTGACAATGGTAATATTACCAAATGAGCTGTAATTTTCCGGTCAGAGCCATAGTAATAGGTTTTTAATTTGTAATCTCAATCAATTTTTTCAAGATGAACTCGATAATCACTAACAATTTGTTATTCAATCCAATTTGGATCAATTTCTTTATCAATTTTGACTTTTTAAAAGTCAACTTATCTGATTTTGGGCTCGGAGCAGTACTCAGGCAAAGGAGGCCGATGATGCGGCTGCGACGACGGACGTCGTGACGACGACGGTGGTGGCCTAAGGACTTCTTTCGGCGGCATCAGCTTCTCCGATTCACGGTGAATTCGTCGTTCGAATGAAGAATAATCCTTTCCAATTTGTCGTTCCCCATGCTTTAGTATGTAGGGTTTTCCTTTTGGTCGAGCCCAACCTCTACTTGGGTCTCTCCGGCGATCCGGCGGTTGTGGCGGCGACAGCCCTGTTGGTGGTGTTGACCGGAGATTGGCCTGAGAAAATAACCTGAGATTCCTTTCTATTTTTTTTGTTAAATAAAATGATAAGGGTATAATGGGTATTCTAAAAAATTTAACAGATTTTTTTAACTGCTGTTAGGCTCAGGGACGAAATCCGAGACGTTTTTGCAAAACTTGAGGACGAAATCCGTAATAAATGAAACTAAGGGATGAAATCCGAAATTTGTGCAAACCTCAAGGACGAAATCCGTAATTTACTCTTTATTTATTTATTTTTTAGCTTTGTTGGATTCCCATAAAAGAACAAATCCTCATGTGCTCATACATTATAACACCCACACACACATATACACACACATATATAGTTATATATAGTTATATATAGTTATATAGACATCAATTTATAAGATATCAATCATACCACCATCATCTATTTCATTAGTAACAGAAGAGAAATGAAGTTCCAAATGCTTGTTGTCTTCTTCTTACTCCTATGTGCTCAATTCCTATCCACTTTGGCTCTTGAATCCAAAGGTAACTTTCCAAAAACCCTTGTTACTTCTTACTTAAACATCTTTTTACAAATAAAAGTTTTTGAGATTGAGTTTGTTTAGTATTCTGTATGTAAGGGCATGTTTGGGAGTGCTTATTAAAATGACTTTTGGCTTTTGGAGGAGACAAAAAGTCAAAAATGCCCCTCCAAAAGCACCCAAAAGCCACAATGTTGTGACTTATTAGCTTTTGGAGGGGTATTTTTTGACCTTTTGCCTCCTCCAAAAGCCAAAAGTCATTTTCATAAGCACTCCCAAACATGCCCTAAATCGTGTAGAGGGGAAAAACGCGATTGGTGTAAATGGGTATAGCTTTAACAAAGAAGAAGGCTTAAAGCGATATCCATTACTTTTCTCAAAGGCGAGTAGGGCGAAAGGTTCATCAAATGGTGGCCAAAACGATCATACTAAGAAAAGCAACGCGATCTCGATGTTCATAAAGCCACGAACGCATGTCTTAGACGTTGGTATCGGTGTTATTGTTGTATGTATGCTATTTGTCTTCGACTTATAGATAATTGGTTTAAAAAAGCTATGAGATCTATTTTATGTTCATTTTCATTCTGGATTGTTTATTAACTTTGATTAAATAAATGGATTTCTTTTAGATGATATAGTGAGTTTGATTGAAAGACTACTTCATATATTCTATTCCCCTTTCAGTTTCTTCTAAGCAATGTTGGTTTTCAATTTCCTTTGGTCCAAAATTAATGGTTACTAAAGATATAAAGTGGGGGCACAAATGAAAAGAGTTTTAAAAGATAGACATAAGTTAAACAATTAAAATAGAAGTAATCTTTTAGGTCAAAACTTTAAAACCAAGACTATATATATTTTACTTTGGCCTGTTTGACAAAACTTGGGCCATTCAGTCCTTCATATTTATTCCTCTGTCTCAGCCAGGCCATTTGTTGGTCATGAGTTAGCTGGGCTGATTCGGTCAGAGCTGTTATACGACAAATCAAACAAGTGGACCACTTATTGGGTCAATGGTCAGTTTTTACTAAACCTGATAAGAGGTTATCAAACAGTTCCGAGAGTTATCCTGGGACCTAGTCAGACATGTAGAATCACTATTTACATAATTTAAATAAGTGGTTTAACGATGTAGTTAGTGGACTATTTGTCTGTGTGTTATATTTTGATGTGTACTCTAACTTAATTTGAAGTTTTCGCGAGAACTGATACAGACAATCAGTCTCACACCCGCTCTTCACGCTCCTGGTAGGGGGCGGCTGGGGGAGGCTGTGACACTAAAATATTAATCCTACAAAATGATAAAAAAGAGTTATGAATATAGATAGTAATAATAATGATTCATAATATATTTGACCATTTCAATAAAAAAACTTATCAATTACTAAATCCTTCACAAATTAAAGTAACAATCATTCTCGTGTTTATGTTTATAGTAAATTGATTGTTAGGAAAAGTAACCAACATATGTTTGTGTATATAAACTGACACGTTATCTTGAACCTTCAGTTAAAAAATTCTGGTTCTGTCACGGGTTCTACGTAATTGTCGTAACGGTTGTTACGTCGTCGTAAGAGACGAGCAGTAAGAAATCGAGCCAGATAGCGAAGTGATCGTCTTTATGGTTCACGAATCCTATCGGTCTGATATGTTGAACCGTTATTAAGAAACCAGATACATTAAAATTAATATATATATATATATATATATATATATTAATTTTAATGTATCTGGTTTCTTAATAACGGTTCAACATATCAGACCGATAGGATTCGTGAACCATAAAGACGATCACTTCGCTATCTTATGGTTCATTGTAGAACCCTTGAAAAGTGTAGACCCTGTAGACCCCATTTTTAACCCCTTAGATCGTTTTAATCTTATGGTTAAGATGATTGCTGAATGTAGAAGGAAAAAATAGGCGGAAGGGCACGATGGTCTTTTGTCATCTACATTTAGAAAGAACATTTCTTTTGTCATCAGAACGTTTAGATTTGAGTTCTCATCATCAAGATGCATCTAAATTGACCATCTCCATTCTCCATCTTTTATATAATTTGTTCTTCTCATCATCAATCTTAGAAATTCAATCAATCATCACGTCGCATCCAAAACAATGATCTCTATCTTCTGAAATTCGCTCGATCAATCTTGATTCCATGGTTCTTCTGAAATTCGATCGATCAAGCATGATTCCACTGTTCGACGGATTTTCTTCCATTGTTCATCTCATCATCTAGTAAGTATTCAATAGTTTTTTTCAATTATTAGGTTTTTTTGGTTTGATGATTCTAATGGAACAATCTGCTTTTAGATTTTATGATACTTGATTTTTAGGGTTTTTGATTCTGTGTTTTAAAAACAATTTATTACATATTTGTTCTTTAAAATATGATTGTTATGTGAACTAATGGTGAAAACTTTTAAAACTCACTAAGTAGAATTCATCTTCAATGTTAATTTGATGGTGTCTTCAATCACAATCTGATGATATTCTATGGTTTTTGTTTACTCTAAATTAATCAACTTGTTTGAAAATGGCAGAGGCGCATGTATGTAGCACAAGAACTTAGGAAAGCACATGAACAGATGCCAATATCAAGAAAAAAATCAGAAGTTGAAGAAGAATCGAAACAATAAGTGTTAAAGGAGCTTGAAACACAAAAAGGCTTCTTGCAGATGAATCTAGTATTGCTGCCAAGACACAATTAGAAGTTGCACAGGCTCGACATCAAACCATAGTTTCGAAGCTCAAAACTGTAAGGATCGACCTCGAAAACCTCCAAAAAGATTACGGTTTACTTCTGTCTGAAAGAGATTTAGCCATAAAGAATGCCGACAAAGCTGTGCTTAATTCGAAAGAAATTGAGAAGAACGTTGAAAGGCTGATGATTAAACTGATAAGGACGAAATAAGCGTTGGAATCAACCCATGCTGCTCATTTAGAGGCTGAAGAACACAGAACCAGAGTAGCTATGGCCCAAGATAAAGAAATCTTGAATTGCAAACTAAAGCAATCGAAACAAGAACTAGAAAAGGTTAACTAACAGATCGCTGAGCCCGAAGATCTAAAGTCGAAACTAGACGAAGCTTTTGATTCGATCGTCACAAATCACACGACTTTAAAATAGAAGATGAAACCGTATTCGAGGATTGATTTGTTGAATGCGTGATGTTCAGATTTTCAAAGTAGAATTTCCGTCATTTTCTGTGTTGGCATAGTTATCTGTTTGTCAAGCTACAACATTCATACTTTGATTTCATGATCTTTAAAGGGTATAACAGTTAGCTATATGCCATGTTATATTTTCAATAAATTGGCAACTGTCATTCTATAAGAGTTTAGGCTTTGTATTGAATTAAAGTTATTAGTTGCAAAGGTTATTTTAGCAAAAGTAATTAACAAATCTGAAGGGGCATAACAATCTGTGTCAAACCGAAGTACTGTATGCACCTATGGTTTATAAGCTCATCATTCTTAAATTAGAGCTTTCAATTGAAATTATTTTTTCTTAATCATCTTTAGTTATGCAAGTTTTTTCATGAACTTTTTATAGTTTGTTTTAAATAATTTTTGTTGTTGTCATATAATAACATATTATTGATTTTCTTTTATCTTTTTTTTTGGCAATCACGTGTGTGGGAATTCCCATGGCTTGATCTAGAAATATGGTCTTATGTGCTGCAGGTAGTGCTTCCATAGCAATGCCAAATAAATTGGCTTCATTAAGGTATGCAAACAGTTTAGGTTCAAGAGATAGGATTTTGAGGAGTTGATAGTATTTTGAGTTTGTTCAGTTAAAAGGTATAGGTTTGTTTACATGAGGCTGCCCATACCCTCCTTATGGGATTGCTTATTTAAGAGCCTTACCATTTTATTATCTTTGGTAATTTTGTTTTATGCAACATATTGGTGATCCTAATTATCCAAGATAACTGTGAGTTATAAAAAACGATGAGTTTATAGTGAGTTTTAAAAAACGTCGAGTTATAAAAGTAAGTTTTAAAAACAGTGAGTTTTATAATTTATAATGAGTTTTAATCTGTAGTGAGTTGTAAAAAATAATGAGTTTTAAAACAGTGAGTTTTAAACACAACAATGAGTTTTATAACTCAAATTTAGATGCAAGGTTGTAGTGAATTTTTATAATTTTAAGTGAGTGTTATATAACATCGACTTTTAAAAATAGTGAGTTTTATAATTACAAATATTTATAATTTTAAGTGAGTGTTACTACCAAGCGTCACAATGAAAGACAAAAAGAGCAACAAATAACAGTCGGATTCAATAGCAAATAATTACAAATATTTAGTTATTCATGTGTTCTAACATTACAACAAAAATGCCAACAAAGCTCAATACAGTGGAAATGCAAACCAGCAGGAATTAATTGAATAGTGCAATATATGATAAAGATAAAAAGAGTAAATATACATGAAGCATATATCAATAATTAGGATGGTAGTATTTGTATCCATTCACAAGCGTAACAACCGTATGGCATCATGGGTGGTTGTCCTGGAGCAACATATCCACCACCATTGATATTGGCCAAACTCCCCTGACCTTGCATTCCATCTCTAGCATACTGTTGCCAAACCATCTATTCTTGAACCAGCAACCGTTGTTTGCTTTCTACATCACTCATTTGGACATAAGCCGGTGGAGGCACACTTAACGAGGCACCAAATGGATCTCCACTAACGGGTTGAATGGACCCATCAGAAGCTGGGAGTGCCAAAACAGGTGTTGCTGTCTTTCCTGGCAACGCCACGCTGTTTGCTTTCTACATCTGTCAGTTGCCCTTTGACCGTTTGTTAAGATATCAACTACTTTGGTCCAAGAGTCATGTATTAATTAAAACTCACTAATCATACCTAGATCACAACATAAAAACAATTCATACTCACTTAGTTGTTAAAAACTCACTTCAACTGGCAAGCCTTCTCCTGACCATAACAAACTTATAAATGCCAAAAACCATAACAAAACAATGAAAAACTAGAGGAACCAACCTACATGTAAAAAACAAACAAAACAAAAGTAGTCATTAACTGATCCATAAAATTAATATTAATATGTATATACTTGTGTGTGCCACGAATAA
>JBCNJP010000750.1:0-10000 GCA_039602395.1 Deinandra increscens subsp. villosa
ATATAAAATGAATCAATTTCGCTTGTAAACATATTCTATCTCACTATATATTATAATCTTACGGAAAATTATAAAACTCACTACAAATTATAAAACTCGCTATTAAGTTTAAAACTCACCATTGTGTTTAAAACTCACTGTTGTGTTTAAAACTCACCGTAACTTTAAAAATCGATGTTCTATAAAACACACTGAAAATTATAAATCTCATTGTTTTTATAACTCAGTGCAACTTTAAAACTCATTATTTTAAAACTCACTGAAAATTATAAAACTCACTATTATGGTTAAAACTCACTGCAAATTATAAAAACTCATTGCTGAGTTTTAAAACTCACTGTTGTTGTGTTTAAAACTCATTGTTTTTGAACTCACTGCAACTTTAAAACTCATTATTTTAAAACTCACTGAAAATTATAAAACTCACTATTAGGTTTAAAACTCAGAGACATCACATATCATGGTTATAAGATTGCAAAAATTCATTTATGCCCTGTATGGCCATATTCAAAAGTTCATAGATGTAACACCCCAAAATCTAAAGGTAATAAATATATATGTTTTTATATATTTTTATGTGAAAATATGTGTCGTATATGTGTTTATGTGATTAACATGTTAAAATGTTAAGAAATGCGTATTTGAAGTTATAACAATAAACTATGCATAAGGTAAGTATTTATCGGGTTAGATTATTTAAAAAAAATAAATAATAATAATAATATATGTTTATATGTTAAATATATGTTATATGAATGATTAGTCACCATGCTAGGTGTCAATTCTCATGATTAGTCACCATGCTAGGTGTCAATTCTCATGCTTAGTCACTAGGACACTTGTAAGAAGCATGTGAGACACTCTTGGCTATAAATAGACCATGGATCCATCCATTTTTCCTTGCCAATTCACCAAAAATCAACCTAAAACCTCTAAGAAACCTCAAGAACACCAAGAACACTCTAGCTTGCATTTTTGAAGATTCAAAGGGAGTTAGGAGCCCATCCTCTGGAATAGATCAACCTAAGGTATGTTTAACATTAGCCTTCAATTAGTTTTTATGATACATAACACTTAGATTTGCCTTTTAAGAATAATGCAAGATTAAGGTTCTTAAACATGTTTTGTTGAGATTGGGAGTTCTAGTGGGAATCATGGGTTGAAATTTGGTATGAAGCCTTAGAATAACATGTTTTAAGAAATCCTTAAGTTAATTTCATGTTTAAAGAAGGGTTGATATGGTTTCACCATGTTGGTTACCAAGAACAAGTTAACCAAGAACAAGAACATAAACATTGGTGTTTTGATCATAGTAATTCCGCCTCCTGGTCGTGATAACGCCTATACGGTCGGTCATGATCATCACCACACTAAAACACAAATATGGGTGATATCTCATAGTAATCCCGCCTCCTGGTCGTGATAACGCCTATACGGTCGGTCATGAGAATCACTCATCAAGTGCATAAAGGTTTGGACAAGGGTAATGATATTTAACAAAAGAACATGTTTTTATATATAATAAGTATATATAAGTTCAATTGTGATAATTAGTAAAATATACCGAGCTATTCGGGTACTTAGAAGTTCGTGCGGACCGGAAGGGTAAGCGCCTGTACACTGGGGTTTCTGGCATAGCGAGGGTGTCGCATAAATCCCAAATGGGACCTGGCATCCCTCACTGGGCGATCTCGGAGTGAGCGTTTACTTATAGGAATGCGCGTCTTCATATTATAATTAGAAAAGTCATATTGACTATAAAGGACATTTTGGTCATTTTAACCTCTGAGAAAGTATAATCTTAGGATTATGGAACATAGAAGATGTTTATAATATAAAGCCTTTTCATTAATACAACCCGATACACGATTAGGTTTGGATCAAGGCCTTTAGTGAAGATTCCACCTGAGATTATTCAAGTAAAAGACAGAGGTGAGTCTTTCTCTCACTGGGCAATTACTTTTATGAAACGGGATGTGTTGTTCTGTATTAAATTGTATATTTGACTACCATTAGTATCTATAAATGTTGAGGCCTGAAGGGTTAGATACGATCTTGGAAGAGGGGCCATGTGACACGTACAAATAGGTAGTATGCATACAGATAGACCTAGTTACTTGGACGATCATTCCCGATCCTGATTCTGTGATCCCTGCCATGGATATACATGTTTATATGATACTTTAGTCAAAATTTAATTACATATGAACTGCTACGTTTATGAAACTCACCAGCATTATGCTGAGCCCCAAATGTTGTCTTTTTCTTTTGGACGCACATCTTAGGTACCATGTAGTAGCAGATAGCTAGACACGGATGGGACGAGGAAGAAGCTAGTATAGAAGTCTGAATTTTGGTTGGACGAAGACATAGACTTCTAGTTTCAAATAAGAACTTGAATGTTGTATTATCTTTGTACTTTGTAGATCCTACAACTTTTGTTATGAATAAAGTTAAAGACTTCCGCTGTAAACTTTGATTAGTGCCATGTGCTTTCTTTTATTCGATGCGTAACACTCCCTAGTGCTTATCCTGGGATGCGGGTGTTACAAGTTGGTATCAGAGCACTGGTTTAAGAGAACTAGGTACAAGATAGTATCTGGACTTAAACTAAGATAGACCCCTTGAGATAAGCTACTTGATTAAGATAGGATAACCGGATTTGATATACCATGAAAGAAGATGACTTGAACATTCTAAGTATAACAGATAAGCGATGACATCTGGCCAATGTGATATCTGATCTGTCTGTACTATTTTGTTCATATCATAATCTGATATTGGGATATTGATACTTGTTCTCCTTAAATATAGGTACTAACTATGGTTAGAGGAATACGTGGTAGACCGCCAATTAATAGGATGCAAATTGGGAACGGGGAGCCTGAAAATAATGCCAACCCTGGACCGTATGCTGAGCCACAATTCCAGGCCGCTATAGCTCAAGCTATCCGAGATGCATTGCCAACCATAATTGCTGAAATAAGGCAAAATGAAGGTGGTGGAAATGGTAATGGTGGCGGACAGCCAGAGCTAGGTGCTGGAGGTGCAGATGCGGAACCCGAGCCACCTAGAGGTTGTACTTACAAGACCTTCAAGAATTGTGATCCTCCAAAGCTAGAAGGTAAACGGGATGCTATGGCTACATTCCAGTGGATCCGGGAGATGGAAGCGGCAATTGACATTAGCGGGTGTACTAATACACAAGCTGTTCAATACGCTACCTACACGTTTAAGTCTGAAGCATTGTACTGGTGGGACAATGTTAAAATAGCGAAGGGTCGTGAAGAAATTGCTACGATGACATGGAACCAACTGAAGGTGTTGGTATTGGCGAAATTTTGTCCTACAATCGAGAAGGACAAACTAGAGAGGGAATTTCTGCAGTTGCAAGCAGGGGATATGACTCATTCTCAATTTGTGAAGAAATTTGACGAGATGGCACGATTGCTTCCTGAACATGTTGATACGGAAGAGAAGAGGCCGAAAAGGTTTATACAAGCATTACCACCTCGTATCCGACAACCAGTCAAGATGGCTGCTCCTCGAACCTATGAAGCGGCAATTGATCTAAGTGCAATTGCATATGAGGAGGAAGGCCTGGTGACTGCTGAAAGGAAAAGGAAATGGGAAGATGAAGGAAAACATGGTTCGAGGTCTGGTAGGAAGGTACCAAGGCGTGAAGGAAATAATAAGAACCGCCAAGATAAAAACAACAGGACAAGTTATCAATGCCAGAGGTGTCCTGAAGCAAATCACCTTTCAAGAAATTGCCCGAAGATACAATGTTACAATTGTGGGGAATTTGGACATATTCGCCCTAACTGTAAGAAGCCTATGCAGCACAAGCAGGTAGATAATCAGAACAAGGCTAAGGGTCGTGTGTTTGTCTTGGATGAAGCTATAGATAACACCATAACCGGTACGTTTCTTGTCAACAACATATATGCTAGAGTTTTATTCGATACTGGAGCAAATAGAAGTTTTATGACCAATGCATTAGTGCCTTATATAAAACTTGTGCCCCAAATTCTAGATCCTGCATATATAGTAGAAACGGCTAGTGGTGAACAACATAGGATTACCCAGGAATTTAGGGATTGTACTATAAACCTACTTGATACGGAATTCCTAGTTAACCTAATGCCGACCACTTTAAGTGAATACGATGTTATTTTGGGTATGGACTGGCTAAACAAGAATTGCGCGTGTCTCGATTGTGAAAGCAAGACAGTGACAATACGAAAGCCCGATGGAAAGGAATTGCTAATCCATGGCGATGATGCCAATTCCAAGATTGGGATCATTTCCGCCATAAAAGCAATGAAGCATTATCAAAAGGGATGTCTTTTGATTCTGGCAAGTGCAGTAGAGGTGAAAAAGGAGAAAACGGTCAATGAAATTCCGGTGGTTAATAACTTCTTGGATGTCTTTCCAGAAGATTTACCCGGAATTCCACCTGATCGTCAGATTGAGTTTCATATCGAGTTGATACCGGGTGCTAAGCCGGTAGCAAAAGCCCCTTATCGATTAGCTCCTTCAGAAATGCAAGAACTCATGAAGCAGATCAATGAATTGATGCAAAAAAGATTTATCAGGCCAAGCACATCACCATGGGGAGCACCTGTATTATTCGTTAAGAAGAAGGATGGTTCAATGCGTATGTGCATTGACTACCGGGAATTAAATAAGTTAACCGTCAAGAATAAATATCCTTTGCCAAGGATAGACGACTTGTTTGATCAATTGCAAGGTGCCAATTATTTTTCCAAAATTGATCTTCGATCAGGGTACCATCAATTGAAAGTAAAAGAGGAAGATATTTCAAAGACTGCCTTCAGAACGCGTTACGGTCACTATGAATTTTTAGTTATGTCTTTTGGACTAACTAATGCTCCAGCAGCATTCATGGACCTAATGAACAGGGTATGTAAACCATACTTAGACAAATTTGTTATCGTTTTCATCGATGATATACTTATTTATTCTAAGAATTCAGACGATCACGCTAGACATCTGAATATGGTTTTAGAAACTCTACGACAAGAGAAACTGTATGCCAAATTTTCTAAATGTGACTTTTGGAAAAGGGAAGTCCAATTCCTAGGTCATGTTATTAATGAGAAAGGTATACAAGTGGATCCTGCAAAAATAGAAGCAGTAATGAAATGGGAAGCACCAAAGAATCCTAGTGAAGTCAGAAGTTTCCTGGGATTAGCTGGATATTATAGAAGGTTCGTCAAAAACTTTGCAAAGATTGCTTCACCTTTAACTTCTTTAACACAGAAGTCAGTTAAATTTAATTGGGGACCAAAGCAAGAAGAGGCATTTAATTATCTGAAGCAAAAACTTAGTAGTGCTCCAATTTTAGCTCTTCCAGAAGGGAATGACGATTTTGTGATTTATTGTGACGCTTCTCTGAATGGGCTAGGGTGTGTGTTGATACAAAGGGATAAAGTTATCGCTTATGCTTCACGACAACTACGAGTTCATGAGAAGAATTATACCACGCATGATCTCGAGCTTGGTGCCATAGTGTTTGCTTTAAAGATTTGGAGGCACTATTTATATGGTACTAAGTGCGTGATATATACAGATCACAAAAGTCTTCAACATGTTTTTAGTCAAAAAGAGTTAAACATGAGACAGAGAAGGTGGATGGAATTAATCAATGATTATGATTGTGAAATCAAATACCATCCAGGCAAGGCAAATGTAGTAGCAGATGCCTTGAGTCGGAAGAATAGGATCAAACCAATTAGGGTAAAAGCATTAAGGATTAATCTTATGATCGATTGGAAAGATCAGATTAAAGAAGCTCAGATAGATGCATTAAAAGAAGAAAATATTAAAGCTGAAAGAATGTTAGGAAAACAAGGCTTGCTAACCAAAGGAACCGATGAAATCCTTAGGTTTGGTCAGAGGATTTGGATTCCTAAGTTGGGGGATATTCAGGGAAAGGTTTTGGATGAAGCCCATAAATCCAAGTATACGATGCACCCTGGAGCAAACAAGATGTACCAAAATATTAGGAACCAATTTTGGTGGCCTAATATGAAGAGGTCAATTGCTCAGTACATTAAGAAATGTTTAACTTGTCTTCAAGTTAAAACTGAGCATCAAAAGCCTGGTGGTCTGTTACAAAAGATAGAATTACCCATTTGGAAGTGGGATCAAGTAACAATGGATTTTGTTACAAAGTTGCCCAAGACTCGTAAAGGATATAATGCTATTTGGGTTATAGTTGATAGACTAACCAAGACAACACACTTTATCCCGATCAATGAAAGCTACCCAATTGAAACACTGGCACAGTTATATATCGAAAAGATTGTAAGTAAACATGGCATACCTTTATCTATTATCTCTGATAGGGATAGCCGATTTACTTCAAGATTTTGGGCGAGTTTTCAAAAGTCTCTTGGAACAAAGATCAATTTAAGTACCGCATATCATCCTCAGACTGATGGTCAGAGTGAACGTACAATTCAAACTCTAGAAGATATGTTACGGGCATGTATAATTGATTTTGGTGGTAGCTGGGACTGTCATTTACCTTTGATAGAATTTTCCTATAATAATAGTTACCATTCCAGCATTAAGGCGGCACCTTTTGAAGCCTTATATGGGAGGAGATGCAGAACTCCTATTTGTTGGACAGAAGTAGGAGAGAATCAGTTAACTAACACAGAAGTTATTCTGGAAACGACTGATAGAATCCAACAGATACGAGAGAAATTAAAAGCTGCCCAAGATCGACAGAAGAGTTATGCTGATCGAAGAAGGAGGCCTTTGGAGTTCCAGGTTGGAGACTTCGTGATGTTAAAAGTTTCACCTTGGAGAGGTGTTATTCGATTTATCAAACGTGGAAAGTTAAGTCCAAGATATATCGGGCCGTATAAAATCATCGCAAAGTTTGGATTTGTTGCTTATACGTTGGAATTACCAGAGAAGTTGGGAAACATTCACAATACATTTCATGTATCACATCTCCGTAAATATTTAGCCGACCCAACTCAAGCAGTGCCTTTAGATGACATAGAAGTCAATGATAAGCTAAAGTTTTATGAACAGCCAATAAATATTCTCCAAACCCAGGAAAAGAAATTAAGAAAGAAGGTTATTCCACTAGTGTTGGTACAATGGAAAGGTCAGAAGGGACCAGAGCAAACGTGGGAATTAGCCGACGAAATGAAAACGAAATACCCTCACCTGTTTAAGTGATATCCAAATTTCGAGGACGAAATCCTTTTAAGGGGGGGAGTGTTGTAACACCCCAAAATCTAAAGGTAATAAATATATATGTTTTTATATATTTTTATGTGAAAATATGTGTCGTATATGTGTTTATGTGATTAACATGTTAAAATGTTAAGAAATGCGTATTTGAAGTTATAACAATAAACTATGCATAAGGTAAGTATTTATCGGGTTAGATTATTTAAAAAAAATAAATAATAATAATAATATATGTTTATATGTTAAATATATGTTATATGAATGATTAGTCACCATGCTAGGTGTCAATTCTCATGATTAGTCACCATGCTAGGTGTCAATTCTCATGCTTAGTCACTAGGACACTTGTAAGAAGCATGTGAGACACTCTTGGCTATAAATAGACCATGGATCCATCCATTTTTCCTTGCCAATTCACCAAAAATCAACCTAAAACCTCTAAGAAACCTCAAGAACACCAAGAACACTCTAGTTTGCATTTTTGAAGATTCAAAGGGAGTTAGGAGCCCATCCTCTGGAATAGATCAACCTAAGGTATGTTTAACATTAGCCTTCAATTAGTTTTTATGATACATAACACTTAGATTTGCCTTTTAAGAATAATGCAAGATTAAGGTTCTTAAACATGTTTTGTTGAGATTGGGAGTTCTAGTGGGAATCATGGGTTGAAATTTGGTATGAAGCCTTAGAATAACATGTTTTAAGAAATCCTTAAGTTAATTTCATGTTTAAAGAAGGGTTGATATGGTTTCACCATGTTGGTTACCAAGAACAAGTTAACCAAGAACAAGAACATAAACATTGGTGTTTTGATCATAGTAATTCCGCCTCCTGGTCGTGATAACGCCTATACGGTCGGTCATGATCATCACCACACTAAAACACAAATATGGGTGATATCTCATAGTAATCCCGCCTCCTGGTCGTGATAACGCTTATACGGTCGGTCATGAGAATCACTCATCAAGTGCATAAAGGTTTGGACAAGGGTAATGATATTTAACAAAAGAACATGTTTTTATATATAATAAGTATATATAAGTTCAATTGTGATAATTAGTAAAATATACCGAGCTATTCGGGTACTTAGAAGTTCGTGCGGACCGGAAGGGTAAGCGCCTGTACACTGGGGTTTCTGGCATAGCGAGGGTGTCGCATAAATCCCAAATGGGACCTGGCATCCCTCACTGGGCGATCTCGGAGTGAGCGTTTACTTATAGGAATGCGCGTCTTCATATTATAATTAGAAAAGTCATATTGACTATAAAGGACATTTTGGTCATTTTAACCTCTGAGAAAGTATAATCTTAGGATTATGGAACATAGAAGATGTTTATAATATAAAGCCTTTCATTAATACAACCCGATACACGATTAGGTTTGGATCAAGGCCTTTAGTGAAGATTCCACCTGAGATTATTCAAGTAAAAGACAGAGGTGAGTCTTTCTCTCACTGGGCAATTACTTTTATGAAACGGGATGTGTTGTTCTGTATTAAATTGTATATTTGACTACCATTAGTATCTATAAATGTTGAGGCCTGAAGGGTTAGATACGATCTTGGAAGAGGGCCCATGTGACACGTACAAATAGGTAGTATGCATACAGATAGACCTAGTTACTTGGACGATCATTCCCGATCCTGATTCTGTGATCCCTGCCATGGATATACATGTTTATATGATACTTTAGTCAAAATTTAATTACATATGAACTGCTACGTTTATGAAACTCACCAGCATTATGCTGAGCCCCAAATGTTGTCTTTTTCTTTTGGACGCACATCTTAGGTACCATGTAGTAGCAGATAGCTAGACACGGATGGGACGAGGAAGAAGCTAGTATAGAAGTCTGAATTTTGGTTGGACGAAGACATAGACTTCTAGTTTCAAATAAGAACTTGAATGTTGTATTATCTTTGTACTTTGTAGATCCTACAACTTTTGTTATGAATAAAGTTAAAGACTTCCGCTGTAAACTTTGATTAGTGCCATGTGCTTTCTTTTATTCGATGCGTAACACTCCCTAGTGCTTATCCTGGGATGCGGGTGTTACAATAGAGTACCTTCTTGGCAATCGTTTCCGAGTCCTTTTTGCCCTTGAACAATTTATCAAATAATATGTGGTAGGAATGCCCAAATAGTCCAAGATACGTGCACCCGAAAAGCTGCAAAACACTAAATCCATGAAGTAATATAGAACCAAAAGGGATACATGAATGAATCAATCCAACTTCCAAGTGATTTTAGCATAAGACTTCCAAAAATGGACTACAATTTTTAATTTTAGGGAAGAATTCTCCTTTTAATTTTATGATTTCTGCAGTAAAACCTTTGAACAACAAAATAAGCATGAGTCTAATGCAATACACTTCAAGATTATTTCAACAATTAATCTCACTAATTATATGACAAACAAGCAATCGAAGTCAATGGATTGACTTCAAAGGTCAACAAACAATAGATCAGATTTGACTCATTTTGAAAGTTAAGAGTTCCTTTACTAAGGTTTAATATTTTAGCCTCTGTATCTTATCGAATAAATGGCTAAACAATGATTTAGTTAATTCTAGAATGCAAATTTAGTGAAACTGATTAAGCAAATCTAACCATCTGCTTGCAGTTTTGGTCCAAATTAACATCTGAAAATCTCCTAATCTATTGAATCAAATTTGCGTTGATAGTTAATGAGATTACATTCCAGAAAAATTACAGAGAAGAATCAAGTTAAACACTCTAATTATTAACTCTAAAGTAGGATT
>JBCNJP010000752.1:0-20408 GCA_039602395.1 Deinandra increscens subsp. villosa
CGACTGCTTTTGCTTGAAGATTGCTTGTTTACGATTAGGAGGTTCGGTGTTTACGATTGTACTTGCATTTACGATTTTGCATAATCGTAAAAGGGTGTTTACGACTTGTTCGAGTCGGAAACAGTGTTTACGACTACGGAGTCGTAATCGGAGGTCGTAATCGGCAGTTTACGATTATTAAAGGCGGTGTGTGTTTACGAGTGCCACGTGTTATCGCGAACGGTGTTCTCGATCGTAATCGGTTGTTGTGGATCGTAATCGGTTGTTGTGAATCGTAATCAGGTGTTATTGGATCGTAATCAGTGATTTTTGAACTTTTGGACTTTAGGTTATTTTTTCCCAAGCTATTGAGATGGATTTTGAGCCGAGTATGTACCAGAAATTGGATTTCGAGATCGGATCTATAACTCGTCCGCCAAGACTAACTTCAGCGGATAATTTCTTAGAGTGGAAGTACAGATTCGAAAATCATTTGAAGAGTGTAGATCTGAGACTGTGGAGGGCTGTTCTCAATGGACCGTACACACCTACTCACACAACGGGAGCAAATGCCGGAAAGGAGAAGAAAGAGGAGGAATATGATGATGATGACTGGGAGAGGTGCAACAAGGCTGAGAGGGCTTTTGCTATAATGACTATGGCCCTAACTCCAGACATCGCTCAAGGGTTCAAGCACTGCAAAACAGCAAAGCAACTGTGGAACGCCTTGATTGTTGCTTATGAAGGAAATCCGGATATTAAGGCTAGTAGGAAGCAGATGTTGAAGCAGAAGTTTAACTTGTTCAACCATATCCAGGGTGAATCTTTTGAGGCTCAAGTTCAGAGGTATGTGTCCTTGATGGCAGAGATGTCCAGTTATGGTGTGGAGCCGGACACTGAAGACAAGAATTTGAAGTTGCTAAACAGTCTGCCTAAATCTTGGAACACTAATATATCCATCATCAAAGACAACAATAGACTGACTGAAGTGACTTTGGATGAACTAATTAACAAACTGAAGTCAAAGATGATAGATGATAAGCAGAGAGAGCTAAACAACATAAGCTCATTAAGTTTGGCTGGGAAGTTGAATCAGGCTCTGTTATCTGAAGAAGTTGAAGGTAAGCATGAAGGAAAGGCTTCGGGAAGTGGATCAAGTTCAGTTTCAATGGGTAATGCATTTGTGGCACAGCCTCAAGGAAGTTCAAGCGGAGGTGTGAACTCTGGAGATGTCAATGATCCTAACTTTGCCCTTGGAATGGGTTTCATGAACAGCTATCATGCCCTTGTGGCCGGGAATCTTGTACCTTCTGATATGGTGGCTGGTGATCTTAATCAGATAAATCCTGAGGACGTGGAGATGCTAGATGTCTCTTGTCAAATGGCCATGGCTGTTTTCAGAGCCAAGAAATTTATGGCCAAAACTGGAAGGAACGTCTGGAAGGATCAGGATAAAATCAGAATGGGGTTTGACAAGTCGAAGCTGAGGTGCTACAATTGTGATGAGTATGGTCACTTTGCCAGGGAATGCACGAAGCCAAAGAAAGAGAGGGTTGAAGAGAAGAAGGCAGCTGAGGTAAAAGGTAAAGGAGAAGACAAGGCATTGGTGGTTCAGGGAGGTGGAGGTTATGACTGGACCCCCCAGCTGAGGGAACTGACCCCCCAGATGAAGGATCTTAGTTTGTCACATGCTTTGATTGCTACTGCAGAAGAGGATGATGAAGAAAATCATGCATTTGTGGTCACTGATGAGGAAAAGCCTGAGGAGACTGAGATAGAAGACAAGGAAGCGTACGTTGCTGATGCTGAGAACCTCAAGGTATGTTCTGATCCCACTTGTGCTCGTATTATACCTGGTCTTAGAAAAGTCTGTAAGAATTATCAACTAGAATTGTTTGAGATCAAGTGTGAGAGGAGTTCATTTAAGGGTAGATGGATAAAAGGTGAGGAAAAGATTAAGGCACAAAAGCTAGATATTGTTAAGTACCAACAGATAGCAACTGAACAATCTATCCTGTATGATAATGCTAAATTAGAAATAGCTGACCTTAGAAAGCAGGTAGATGAATTGACACATAAGAACAATGAGATGCAGGTTCAGTTAGATGTGAATAAATTAAGAAACAAAAGAATGCTTCAGGCAGGTAAAGAACTATCTCAGGCTATCACTTGTGGTCAAGTAGGGAAACATACGCCAGGATTTGGGTCGGAAAAGTCTGACAAGTCCGTGGCCGCAAATGTTGTAATTCCCCCACCTATCCCTAGAGATATTATAGGAGTGCTCTATGAGGAGGATCAGGTAGACAGAACTAAGTCAGGTTATCATGAAGCAGGTCCTCCTATAGATAGTATGTTGGTAGGAGTGACCCCTATGACAGAAGAGGAGTTAGAAAGAGAGAGACTTGGAATATATGGGATGAGTAGTCAGAACAAGGTAGATGAACACAGGAATGAACCAGGTCCTTCCCAGGAATCATTAAACAATAATGTTAGTTCTACTAATGTTTTTGTTACATGTGCAGATGGTGTAGGGATTGAAGATGTATCTGGGGAGGATGCTGAATGCTTGAGAGTCAATGAGTGTCATGAGTCTAGTTGTTCTGTTTTTAGTTTACCTAAGGACGACGTTCTGGCATCTGTGTCAGAACTTGAAACATCCAAGTCCAATCAAATTGTCTTGTTAAAACATGTTTCTAATCCAAATGAAGTCGTTAGTTCTTTTAAAATGCGTGTTCCTAACACAAAGATTGGCCGTCAGTCTAAGCCCAATGATTTTGTTCCGTATCCCCAGGTTGTGTCGACTTATAATAGAACTGATAAATCAAAATCTGAAAAATTTTGTTTAATAACACAACCTGAAAAACATTCAAAACGTGTGATACACAAATGGGATGATCAACCGGAATGGAAGTCGTCTTACCCAAGACGCTCATACTTGTGTAGCAACGTCAATGGGCCTAGACAAATGAATTGTTTTCAATGTGGTCAACCAGGTCATTTTGCTGCTAATTGTATGAACAGACCCTATGAGCCATATTATCCGCAAAACAAGCGGACAAATATGCTTGAGAAAATGATGAGGGGTGAGAACAGAACTCAAAAGCAGCAAGCTTCGTCACAGGGGAAGCAGAGTTCTGAACCAATGAAGACTCAAAAGTCTAAGGTTCTAAACACAAAAGCCCCAGTGACAAAGCCTGTCAATGAAAGGAGAGATGTGGGCCAAACTTCAAAACCTGCTCATGCAGCTAAAGAAGTTTACAACAGACCTAACAAAGTTAAAACAAAGCCTTTTGAGAAACAAGTGCCAAAAGTTAATCAGATTGCTGAACCTAAGGGTAAAGCAGTTATGGAACAACCAAAAACTGTTACTCAACCAAAACAAATGGTTTATACCAAATTAAAACTTGAGTGGACACCGGTTGTTAAAACAAAAGGTAAAAAGGCTGCATCTCCTCCAAGAAAAGCATCACCCACAAAGAACTCTGCTAGTAGTTCAAACTCACAAAAGCAACCAAATTGGAAGCCAAAAGTTAATGCTAAAATTGTAAATCAACCTGAATCAAAAGCCGGAATGTCTTTCAAAATGGTTAACTACATTGACTCCAAGGGAGTGCCCAGATCTGTTATGACCTGGGTACCTGACTCTAACTGATCTCTGATTTGTGTAGGGACAGCCTAGAAGATCTGTCAACAATCTCTGGTATGTTGATAGTGGTTGCTCCCGACACATGACCGGAGATCTGTCTCTTTTGGAAGATGTAGAGGATTTCAATGGAGGTGGAGTTTCTTTTGCAGGCGGTGTGGGTGGTCGAATCAGTAAGAAAGGTGTGGTGAGGAGCGGTAATCTGTCATTTTCTGACGTTCATTATGTGGAGGAACTGTCGCACAGTTTGCTGAGTGTTTCTCAGATCTGTGACAGAGACTTTTCTGTGATGTTCAATCGAAAGGAGTGTATTATTCTGAAGCCAGGTGTGAAGATACCCGAGGAGTGTGTACTAATGCGCACTCCAAGACGCTCAAACTCATATCTTCTCAACTTGAGCAATCCTCCTTCGTCAGAAGAAGCTTGCCTTATATCAAAACAGAATGAAAATCTTGCATTGTTGTGGCATCGTCGTCTGGGACATGCAAACATGAAGAATTTATCCAAGCTGGCTAAAGGAGAGCATGTCAGAAACCTTCCGATCACAGACTTCACTTCAGTAGAAAAGTGTGTGGCATGTGCTAAGGGGAAGCAGCACAAACTGCCACATCGTCCAAAGGTTACAAATTCTGTCTCTTCTGTGCTTCAACTCTTACATATGGATTTGTTTGGTCCTATGCAGGTACAAAGTGTCAGCAAGTTTTCATACTGCCTCGTGATAGTGGACGACTACTCGCGGTTTACTTGGGTCTTTTTCTTGTCTAACAAGTACGAAACACCGGCCCTAGTAAAGCAGTTTGTGACTCTTATTGAAAACCAGCTGGATAAAAGAGTGAAGGCAATCGGATCTGACAATGGGACAGAATTCAAGAATGCTGAGCTGAATATGTTTTGTGGTGAAAAGGGGATTGAAAGGCAGTTCAGTGCTCCTTACACTCCTCAGCAGAATGGAGTTGCCGAAAGAAGAAATAGGACACTCATCGAAGCAGCTAGAACGATGATGTGTGAAGAAAAATTACCGATCTTCTTTTGGGCAGAAGCTGTGAATACTGCTTGTTATGTACAAAACAGAGTTCTTCTGAACAAGCGTCACGAGCAAACTCCATATCAGATCATTTATGGAGAGAAACCGAAGGTGGGTTACTTCAAGACGTTTGGATGTCCATGCACGGTGCTGATCCAGTCCGATGTAGGGAAATTCGAAGCGAAGGCCGATGAGTGCTATTTTGTTGGTTATTCAGCAAATAGTGCTTATCGTGTGTACAACAAGACCACTGGGTTGATCATTGAGGCATTCAATGTAGATTGGATGGAGGACAATCCTACTGATGCGGGAACTGGACCTAATTGGATCTTCGACTATGGATCATTGTTTGAGGAATTTAATTTCTCGAATGTTTTCCACAATTTGGGCGAAGAAGAAGACATTGTAGCTCCCAGTGCTGATGTAAGACCTCATGTGGATAGAGCATCAGCTGAATCTTCTCGGAATGCAACTGCTGATATTCCAGAATGTTCAGGGACACGTGATGCTCCAGTGGATTCTCAAGGCTCAGGTATGTCTGAAAATGTTGTTAATACTAATCTGCCTGTTAATGTTTCAGTGCCTGAAGTCCAAGAGAGCAGAATCAACAAGGATCATCCACTGAGTAATGTTGTTGGGCCAGTGACAGCGGGTGTCACCACAAGAAGCCGGACAGGACACATCAACTTTTGTATGTTTTCCTGCTTCATCTCTCAGATAGAACCTCCCAATGTGATGGTTGCTCTTAAAGATCCAAACTGGATGGAGGCCATGCACAATGAACTCAATCAGTTCTCAAAGCTGGGAGTGTGGCGTCTTGTGAAGCGGCCAGAAGACAAGAAGGTGATTCCCACGAGATGGTTGTACAAGAACAAAAAAGATGACTCGGGGATCATTGTGAGAAACAAAGCAAGGCTGATAGTACAAGGGAACATGCAAGTCCAGGGTATCGACTATGATGAGGTTTACGCTCCGGTGGCAAGATTGGAAGCAATTCGGATCTTTCTAGCTGTAGCTTCATATCTCAATTTTACCGTACATCAGATGGATGTGAAGACTGCCTTCCCGTATGCAGAGATGAACGAGGAAGTCTATGTTGCTCAACCACCAGGGTTCATAGATGAAGAAAATCCAGATCACGTTTATCTGCTGGATAAGGCTTTGTACGGTTTGCATCAAGCTCCTAGAACCTGGTATGAAACGTTGTCCAATCACCTGGTGGAGAATGGATATACAAGAGGAGTCGTTGATCAAACACTGTTCAGGAAAAGGGTGGGAGAAGACATAATTATGGTGCAAGTGTATGTAGATGATATTATCTACGGATCGACAAACGAAGAATTGTGCACCGAGTTTGAGGAGATCATGAAGAAAAAGTTTGAGATGAGTGACCAAGGCGAGATGAGTTTCTTTCTTGCACTTCAAGTCAAGCAGAATGATTCTGGGATTCTTATTCATCAGGAGAAGTATGTGAATGAGATTCTAGACAAATTCAAGATGCAGGATTGCAAGCCCATCGCCACTCCCATGGCATCCAGACCACTCCTGTCAGCGGATCTTAACGGGGAGTCAGTGAGTGAATTCCAGTATCGGTCGATGATTGGATCACTAATGTACTTGACAACAAGCAGGCCAGACATCATGTATGCAGTTTGCGTGTGTGCTCGATATCAGGCTAACCCTAAACTCTCTCATTTAGCTGCTGTTAAGCGTATCTTCAGGTATCTGAAGGGCAGGCCTAGGCTTGGTCTTTGGTACCCGAAGAACACTGATTTTCAATTATATGCTTTTACTGACAGTGATTATGGAGGTAGTGACCTTGACAGGAAATCTACTACTGGAGGATGTCAGTATTTGGGAGATAGGCTCATCTCTTGGCAGAGCAAGAAGCAGCATACCGTATCCAAATCAACTGCAGAAGCTGAGTACGTGGCCTCATCTGCCGGAACTTCACAGGTAGTGTGGATCCAAAACCAGCTCACGGATTACGGTATGGAATTCTTTAACACTCCAATATTTTGTGATAATGCTGCTGCTCTTGAGATTGTGAAAAACCCTGTCCAACATTCCAAAACCAAGCACATTGATATTAAGGTACATTTTATTCGTGATTGCTTTGATCGTGAGCTGATTCAGCTACAAAAGGTAAGCTCCGATCAGAATGTTTCGGAAATCTTTACAAAACCCCTTCCTCGTCCTAATTTTGAATCTTGTGTTGAAGGCCTGAAGATGATTGCCTTCGAGGAATGATCTGATCATCTATGTTTTTGTACAAAGTCTTTGGTTTTTCAATTTTTTTCTTTAAACAAAAATATTAAAAAAAATAGAAAATGACTAAAAAAATTGAGTCTTGTTTCAAAAGCCTCACAAAAACAGGGGAAGAATTGGTGCTGGTTAAACTGAAAAGTTTTTATGAAGTTTTTATGATGTCTTTTGATAGGACTTAAAATGAAAAATTGTTCAAAGACGGTTGGAGACTGACACGTGTAAGGCTGATGTGAAAGATTGCTCGAAGATGATATGTCGGTAAGCTCAACCAAAACAATGATCATCTATGTAAGTGCAGTAATCTTAAACTCTATACATGTTTAGTTTCCCATCCTAGTCTACATGGTTTAAAAAACTGAGTCCCGACAAAAACGGGTTGAGAGTGGTATTTACCTAGTATTCACTCTCTCACACGCCATGCTTATACTGTATAAGACAACACCACAGAAAAGAAAAAGAAAAAGAATGCAAAAAATGAAAATTCTGAAAAAGAAAAAGAAAAGAAAATAAAATTATTCAGTTGGTCTTCTCTGCGTGCTTATGCGGCCGACCTGATCATCAACTGATAATGTATGAAAAACAGAAAATAAGTGGTAGTCAAAAGCAGTATTGCATGGTTCCTCAAGTTGGGGGTTTGTGAATCCTCAATAAACTCTGAGGTTGGGTAGGTTTTGCTATGGAAAATTGGGTGTGGGGACGGTTAAACATAACGGTAAATCTGTACAATATTTAAGCACTTTACTGGATGTGAGTTTCTGTGTTCAAACCACCTGACAATTGTCTAGAGTGTCTAGTAACAGAAGCTAAAAAGGGTTCCTCAGTCAAAGACTTGTCTGATTTTATCTGTGAAAAATACCGGCACCAGGTATGTGAATATTTGAAATTTCTGAGGTAAGTTTGTAAATATGTTAATTCGTTTTTGATTTTATCTGTTTTAAATTTTTAATTTTTTTATTTTTTATTTTTGATCATGATCGGATACTCGGGTATGACTCTGAGGGGAAGGTTTGTAAAATTCTCAATGTTTTAAATTTTTCAAATCTTTTGAGAATTATCAATTGTGTTTAAAAGTTTGGGAGGTGTTTGAAACAATTTTTTTTTAAACTTGAGGGGGCCAAAGTGAAATATTTTATTTAACAAAACCCCTCACCTCTCCATTTACGATCAGTTTCCTCCTCCTCTCTCTCGTTTACGATCCGCCCTATCTAAACCCTAACCTCCGCTGCCCTCGCCGGAAGTCCGTTCCCGACCACCGCTGAGAAATCCGAACCCATCATCATCTTCACAATCGTTTTCCGACCAAGAACCCCGTTCAAATCATCTGTAACCACAAGATTTCACCATCGATTCACGGGTATTCACACTTTGAGCCCTAACCCGTGCCGGTCATTCGATTTCACTGATTTCGAGTTGATTTCTCGAAGTGTTGAAGTCGGTTTTCTGTTTAAGACTCATAAAAGGTAGTGATAAACTTTCATTGTGCAGTCTTGACGGGTTTTAATGTGTTTCCGAGGTTTTTGCAGGTTCAAAAATGGAGGTCTCGACGATTACGATCGTCGAGAGGTTGAAGAAGACCTTTGGCGTTTACGATCATCGTTTACGATCATCGTTTACGATTGGAATTCACGATTGATGTTTACGATCCCCTTTTACGACAAACGATGATTACGATTGGGCTCAGTGACTTTTTCGGTGTTTACGATTGGGCTTAATTGATTACGATTGAACCTAAATTGCCCTGATCGTAAACCAGTTTGGAGAATCGTAAACTCCCTGTTTGGATCGTAAACCCGTTTAATGAATCGTAAACCCTATTAAGAAGTCGTGAACTCTCATAAATTGATAATTAAAATCTTAAACACTTATTTTGAGATAAAATTTGTCGGTGGTTGTAAGCATGTGCTTAATTCAATTATTTTCCCTAAAATGTTCAAATTGAAATTTTGTGAAGTTCAAAAGTAAAATGTGATCGTCAATTGAACAAGTAAAGGGTTAATAATCATATTTGCTTACTAAAAGATTGAATATGTCTGATGCACATGTCTTGTATTTCTCAGATGGCTGAAGAGATGTTAATTGGAGATATAAAGTAGGGCTGCTCAAAGTCGGGTTCCCGACCCGAGTTCACCATTTCCCGACCCGACCCGATTCCCGAAAAATCCAGATCCGCTGACCGAATCCCGACCAACCTTCTGTCTTTCGGGTATCGGTCCTGGGCCTATCGGGCTCATCGGGATGTCAATATTTCCCGAGACCGAAAAATGGGCCTGCATAGAAGGAAGTACGATGCATTGATTATCCAAGTATAACAGATGCATTGATTATCCAAGTATAACAGTTCGTTGCCATTGGCTGCGATTAGTCCTATTGTGTGTTTACGGATATCATGGGTTAAAAAGGAACATTCTGTATTTGCTATAATCATTCTTTCTTCTGGCTATATCTTACTGCCTTGTCATTCAATAAAAGGTAGAATGCTGGTAGCTGATGGTGACGATGATGGTATTAAAGTTATTAATATAATAGATGGTTCAACTGCACGGGTTTTAAACAGAGGGTCTATCACGGGTATAGCTTTTTGATCCAAACAGTGAGTACTTGGTGTTGGCGGCTATTGATTCAGTTGGAACTATGGCTTTTGATTTAGTTCCCAAGAAAGAAGAGGAAGAAACTTGAATTCCGATGATCGCTCCTGCTGATCGAAATCTTTAAAAAAAAAAATTTTTTTCTTGCTTTAGGGCCGACCATACTATCACCATGAATATAGGGTATTTTTTGTTGAGCTTTAAAAAGGACCATCGTGGGCTTCAACTTAATTCGGGATTTCGGGAAAGAACGGGCGGTCTCGGTCATACCCGAGACCGAGACCGACATCATGAAAAATCTGGGACCGAAAAAAATAGTATATACCTCGGTTCGGTCCGGTACTCGGGAATTATCGGGTCGGTTTCTCGGGTTTTGTCGGGATCCCGATATTTTGATCACCCCTAATATAAAGTATGAACCAGACCATTGCATGCCGGCTTACCTAGAAGACCCACCAGAAAAACACATGGAGTTATTCTACTCACTGGTGGCAGGGATGAACACGTGCAAGATCAACTATGCTCTAAGGACGAATGTTCTGATCGACGAGATGCTGGTCAGAGAGTTTTGGGGGTCTGCTAGAGTGAATTCTGACAAGACTAGGATTACTGCAACGGTCAGCAACAGACAAATTGTAATTGAAGAAGAAGACATAAGGCAGGGCCTAAACATAACAGATGAAGCTTCTGATCCAATCTCATACACAAAGGAGGTAGTTCTTGCTGGTGCTCAATCTATGGGGTACGAGGGGAAGTTTCCGCCTATTTTCAAGAAGCTGCTGCCTCATTATTGGAGGTGCCTAGCTCATTATATGCAGAAGTCTTTCCTAGGGATGAGAACCAGTTTCGATCAATTGAATCAAATTCATGGAACTGCGTTTGTTGCCTTAGCATTAGATTGGAAGTTTAATTTTTCAAAGATGATGCTGCTAGACTGGGCAGTCAATGCCATGCTGAGCGCCAGAGAGCAGTTTTTGATGACACCTAGATTTGTACAGATGGTGATAATGAAGAAGTATCCGATGATCGAGGAAAGAATTGAGAAGTTAGATGTCAAGGTTATGGATATTGGAGTCTTTGGTCTGCAAACCCAAGACAGACCAGGCAAGCAGACTTTTGAAGGAAGACTGGAATGGTCAAAGAGAGGTGCTTTCCCAGAAGTGGCACGGGAACAAGTGTTAGATGACTCTGAGCCAGAGGCAGATGTGCCTGAAGTTAATGCATCAATTGCTGAAGACCAAGACTTGACAGTAACTCAAGCTGTTAATGTTCAAGATGAAGATGTCATTCCCTCAGATGAAGAAAATATAATGGATGACATCCTTACTGGCCAGGACTTAGCTGAAGATGATATTTATGGGGACTTGGAGCCACTAACCCATAAAAGGTCAAGAGAAGATATGATTGGGTCGTCTGGCAGTGATGATACACCCCCTGAGCTGAATTTAAACGTTGATGAAGCTTTCGTAGAAGAACCCGTCCCTGCTCGTGAACCATCTCCTCGAAAGAAATCTGATCCTAGGAGCATACGGTTCAAGGTCACCAAGACAAGCTCAAGTCTTTTGGTTGTTCAACCAGCTGGACCCAGTTCTGAGGGTGCCAGTGTTCTAGAAGAAACTGTTGTTGAAGCCCTTCAAGAGCAACCATCTCTCACACAGACTGAAGTTGCTGATGATCAACCTGCCCCTGTGCAGCAAGCTAGTCCGATTCTGAACGTGCAAAGCCCTGTACGTGAAGATAGGCAATTTCTGGAGGTTGATAGCACCTTCGTTGTTCCAAGTCCGGTTAGAGTGAGCCTCTCTACCGCGACCAGCCAACCACTCGCAGCTCCAGGTTTCCGCCCATTGTTGGCTGCTGAGCTTCCAGTTGATTTGAGGATTAGTGCTGATCCTCAGATTAACTTCCTGATCTCTCAGAATAGGATGAGACAGAATGAGATCAAGGCTCTCATGGAAGAAAATCAGCGTTTGAGAGAGAAGGAGGAGGCAAACAGCAAATATATGAGAGAGTATGAGGTGGCAGACAAGGAAAGAATGGAATATCTTTACAAGTTGATAAAGGACCTGAGAAGGAAGGTTAATCAACTGACAGATGGTGCAGGGCCTAACAACACGGGTGCCTCTGGTCAGAGTTCATCTCAGGGAACTCAAGCTGCTGTTGCAATGGAGACGGACGAAGGTGATGAGAATATGGAGATGCCAGATTACGCCCGAAGTGGCAGAGTTATCTCCAAAGCCCCTGAAGGACATGAGAACTGGTTCAGGGAATTCTTCCAAGGACCAGCTCCCATTCTATACACCATCGACGTTGGCAAAAGCTCAATTGATAAGCGTGGGAGTTGTGAGGAAATCTTATGTTGGCACTACGATATGGAGAAGAAAATCTTTGCTGTTATCCGTGACGGCTATAGTCCAGTGGAGTACTATCAAACACGTGCTCAATTCCACTCCTGGACTGAGCCTGAGATAAGGAAACTTCTGAGAGCTCCATTTATTAACAGATGGAATGGACCAGAAGGTAATCTGATCAGAGATAATCTACTAGGCCACATGGAGAATGATTTCAGAGAGTTCGAGCTGAAGGAGGTCAGGTGGAGAGAGACCGGGACTGACCCTGTGACAGGGGAGCCTATTGGAGAAGTACGGAGGCCACCTACCAAGCGCACAATGGTCATCAACATGTTGGATGAGATCGAGGATGGAACTCTGGTAAGAAACTTTGATTGCTGGTACTATGATCCAACAACACATGAGGTGGTGGTTCTCTGTAAGCCGATGCGTCAATTCCGATTTTATGACCCGGTGGATCTTCTTAGATTTGGTGAAAGAGATATTAAGCTACTGGCCACCCAACCCATTCTTGGAGACGAGACTGATATGGTAAATGCTATAAGGGTTGGCATCTTTGATGGAGCAGCTAAGAAGATTGTAGAGAAGGGATGGTGGTTTAACAACGTTCAAACCTCATTCAGATTTGACTTGCTGCTGCCGTGAAGTGGTCTAATGGTTCATGCCTAGGGGAAGATTGTAGGGCTATATTTATGTAAGGCATGAACATTAGTGTTGGGCTTAGTTTATATTAGTTTTGGGCTTATAATTTACTAGTTAGTGGGCTTGTTTAGTGTTTATGATTGGGCCATGTGGGCTTCCATATAGTTTACGATTTGTATAGTGGGTAGTATATAAACCCACTTGATTATGATTGTAACTAAGCTTTTCCAATACACTTTCACATTTACGATCTCTCTCTCTTGTGTGTGTTTACGATCAGCTTCATTCAAGTAGGGTTTCTCATTCAAGACTCGATCTTTACATTAGATCTAGTCTCTTTCTTCTACTTGGTTCTTGAATCAAGCTTATACGAGGATTCCGCACTCGTATTTGTCTAGATATCGTGTTGTTTGGTTGATTTCGGACCTACAAAAGGTCGATTGCTCAGTATGTCAAGAAATGTCTAACTTGTTTACAAGTCAAAGCAGAGCATCAAAAGCCGTCCGGATATCTTCAACATTTAGATATCCCAATGTGGAAGTGGGAAATGATAACTATGGATTTTGTTACTAAGCTTCCAAAGACTAGTCGTCGGCATGATGTTATATGGGTGATAGTCGATCGGTTAACTAAGTTAGCTCATTTTCTCTCAATTCGTGAAAAATATAAGATGAAAAAGTTGGCAAAGGTATATGTGGATGAAGTTGTTTCGAGACACGGTGTGCCAGTCTCAATAGTATCCGACAGAGATAGCTGCTTTAGGTCTAGATTTTAGCGAAGTTTCCAACGCGAAATGGGTACTCGTCTAAAGCTGAGCACGGCTTACCATCCTCAGACGGATGGCCAGAGTGAACGAACTATTCAAATATTAGAATATATGCTGAGAGCTTGTGTGATTGACTTTTCTGGAAATTGGGACAACCACCTACCCTTAATTGAATTTTCATACAATAATCGTTATCACACGAGTATAAAAGCAGCATCGTTCAAAGCTATCTACGAAAGGAAATGTAGAACTCCTGTATGTTGGTCCAAGGTTGGTGAAAGTCAGTTATCTGGACCTGAAATTACACAAGAGATGACTAACAAAATTGTGCACATCAAGGAAAGATTAAAAGTTGCACAAGATCGACAGAAAAGTTATGCGGATCGTAGAAGAAAACCGTTAGAATTTTAAGTGGGAGATCGAGTAATGTTGAAAGTATCTCCATGGAAAGGTATAATTAGATTCAGAAAGAAAGGAAAACTCAGTCCTTGTTACATTGGACCCTTTGAGATTATTTCTAGAGTTGGTAAAGTAGCATATCGTCTCAAATTGCTAGAAAGATTAAGTGGTATTCATGACATTTCCATGTGTCAAATTTAAGAGAGTGTCTGTCAGATGAATCATCAATGATACCGCTAGATGAGGTATGCATCAATGATAAGTTAAATTTTATCGAGGAACCCTTACAAATAATCGACCATCAAGTCAAGAAATTAAGAAAAAGTCAATTACCATTAGTGAAGGTAAAATGTAATTCTCGTAGAGGTCCTGAAACGACTTGGGAAAAGAATAAGGGATGAAGGAGAAGTATCCACATTTTTTTGACCTATAATAGAAATTTCGAGGACGAAATTTATTTAAGGGGTTAGAGTTGTGATACCCCAAAATAAATAAAAGGGCTGAATAAAAATATATGGTGAATCTTGAGGGTCCTCTCTTGCCAACTTGAAACTTAATTAAATCCAGCCCCAATTTAGTTATCTTCCACGTTTTGAACACGTTTCACCTTAATTGCCACCTCTTAACCCTAATCTGCCACTTCTCAAAGCTACGACTACTCCAAATCTTACTCTATGATTCATTAAAATCATCTCAATCGCCTTCTCTGGACACATTCTATCATCAAAATCACTTTTGGGTTAATTGAAGATCAGTGAGAGTTTAAACCACAAAAACCCGTGGTTCGGGGTTTATATATTTAGGTAAGATTAATCTCACATTAAAACTTTATACTCATAAGATTTTTGGTTATTATGAGATTTAGTGATATAAAACCAGGTGTGTTATGGATTTCTAGGTTAAAGTTTAGATAAGCAGAAGGTTGGGAAGTATTCTATTCAACAATTTCAATCAGAAGCAAAAGTTTTTTTTATCTCAGATTGGTAAGAAATCATGATATATGATTAAGAGTTCATTTGCTTTTATGGTTTAAGAAAAAATTAAGGCTTAATTGGAAGTATTCATGGGTTTCTTAGGTTGGAACAAATTAGTGAATACAGCAAGGCTTGGGAATTCGAAAAGAGGAACACAAGGTAATTCCGTGACCTTTCTTTTGGAGATTAAATTTTATCCAAGTCATAAGTTGGTCTCCTAAAAATCACATGGCATGTGAAATTTAAGTTTGGGAAATCTAGAAAAGAGTTGTATTGACTTACGGTTGAGGTACTAAATTGATAGCATATGATGTTATATTAAATACTAATAAGATAATCATCTTCTTTCACTTTACTAAAGAATCTAAATTACTTATAAATAGTACAGTGGGTTTTAATTTTAAGCCATGAAGTCATGAGTATTTTGTTGAGATCAAATAATGAGAAATAAGATTTTGGACACAAATTAATTTAAGTGTTCAAAATAGAGTGTTCATACACAGAATACGATGTTAGAATTTGAAATCAATGTAACATATGACCCTATTAAATGAAGAGTCAGAGACACTACATATAAAGATATATATATATATATATATGTATGTATATATATATGCATATTTTTAGGTTGACTCAAAGGGATATTATCAATTTAGACTTGGGAGGCTTAAGAAGAGACACTAAACGTCGAGCTAAGGTGAGTTATGTTAACATTTCAAAACTGTGATACATGCTTGTTGCTAAACTGTAATTGTTTGAAACACTATAATTCTTGAAAGTGATATAAACATGTAGAATAAAATATTAACTAAATGACTCAGGAAATATATATGTAGAAACGGGACCGGTTATATGTGCCTTACGGCACTGAACTTCAGATATTATACTTTGTCTAAATCTCGCATTAATAGCTTGATAGAGTTGTGTTGACTTATATGCATGTAAAAATACATTTCAAGATGTGTTTAATGAAGTTTTGTTAAAAATATATGTTCATGAACTCACCAGCATAAGCTGACGTCGTTTTTAAGCATGTATTGCAGGTCATCACTAATGTAAAAAAAAATACTAGAATCATATGAATATGGATACTTAGAAGAATAAAGAACTGGAGAAATTTTAAAGGCTTTTAGTCATATTATATTATCTTTAGTTATTTTCTTAGTAAGTAACTTAGTAAGAGTGTTTGTTACTTTACTTTGTAAGAACCGTTTTGTTTATGGTATCCATTAGAATACCTAAGCTCTAACCAATAGGTTGTAAGACTTTGATCAAGGTTTAACTTCCATTAAGAATCTATTCAATTACTCGTAAGATATGTTTGGATGATATTTCTTTAAGCTTATGAGGGGAAGATAGTAGTAGTTGTTAAATCCTTGAAAAATATTGTATGTGGCGACCCTAAAAGTTTTGCTTTCTTTCCCCAGCAACGACAGCTGAGGCTGCGGCCGTGAACGCTACAACGCAAGAATAATTTTCGGGACGAAAATTCCACTTACAAGGGGATGATGTGACATCCGAGAATTCCAAGGTTAACTTCCGTTAGACAACCTCCGTTAGTTACGTTATAAGTGTTACTCAGTAACTAATGCTTAACTAGGCCGAATACGTCCACGACCTTTGGTTGATCACCGAACCCGTCCATATGTGTTATGTGTTTATTTATTTATTGTCATTATGTGCAATGTGATTTAAACGCACGATTTAGTACTAAGAATAAAATGAAAAATTGCCCTTTTTGGTTGCCAGCGAAACTACAGGGCGAAACTATAGTGTCGCCCGGTAGTCGGCTAAATCACTTGACTTGCACGAGTTCAGAACCAGTTTCGCTGGCAAGCGAAACTGACCAGCGAAACTAGCCCCTGATATATAATAACATAAAACCCTAGAGATCCCATTTTTGCCTCATTTCACACAAAACACACACCACTCTCATCTGCTCACTCGAGATCTCTGGCCAGCCGAGAAAACCACCAAAGGACCATCATCACATCTCATCCATTCGAATCCAAGACCCAATCGTAAGCCCCATGAGCCTTTTTATGTGTTTTCTTGGTGTTTTACCTTAAAGCATGCCCAAACCTTCATGAAATCGTGTATGCTTTTGTGATAATGCTTAGGAAGGCTAGATCCACCATAAAGTCTGTAACTTTACGTTTGAAATCCATCCATAATGAAGATTTATGCCATTTTAGTCATTTTAGGCTTAAAATGTGTTTTTGGTAATTTGATGATGAAAACCCATGTTTAAGGTGTTAAAACTTGTTGTTTGATGTTGGTAAATGATTATGCATGCTAGATATTGAATTACATGAAATATGGAAGCTGTTAGATTGATTTTTAGGCTGATTTACGTGTTTTTCGCGACCAGCGAAACTGTACTGTTCTCTGGGAGAAATTACTTAGCGAAATTATGTATATCTTCATCCAGCGACACTATGGAGCGAAACTGTAGTGTCGCCGGGTAAACCAACCAGACCTGTCCGAACGAAACTACCGAGCGAAATTCCCTGAACAAAAGTTCAAACCAGTTTCGGGCGAAACTAGGCTAGCGAAACTGTGCCAACAGTTTCGAGCGACACTAGCCTAGCGAAACTGTGTCATCGGGTATTGCCTAGCGAAAGTGCTGCCCGTGCACACAGCGAAACTGCCTAGCGAATCTATACTAGCGAAACTGTGACCAGACCTAAACCCAAACTTGTGCAATTTACTTGAATGTTGTGCCATAACTTACATGATTATGCTATGACGAAACATGTTTGATTTCTGATTTATGTGAACCCTTGTTTATGATCAACCATCGGTGTCGTGTGTCGGTATGTCGAGTCGTAGTTCCAACGTGCTATGTTATGGGCCATAGTGACGTTAAGTTAAAGATTAGACACAAAACTAATACTTAAGACCTAAACGTGTTCATAGGTCTTCGTTAAGCAATACTTGGATTAATTAGCAAGTGTAGCTGAGCAACCTAAGGTGAGTTTCACAAACCCTTAATTGTGAGCCTGTTTGGGTCACAACGAATTTACTAAACGGAAAAGCAACGCTGACATTTCGAGGTATCGCCTAATAGGATATCTGTTATGGAAGTTGGAGTGTTTTATGGGAGGCACTTGCAACTGTCCATCCTTGGGGTTTCAAAGGAAATCCGCAACCAACTATTGAATACTTGAACTCATTTGGGATTTCAAAGGAAATCCAGAATAACCATTTTGACACTTAAACTTTTTTTAGGATTTCAAATGAAATCCAGAATAAACGATTTTAATATGGCTAGTGTAGGTTAAAGTCTAAACCAAATGATATCACATGATTTCTAAGGATGCCTTAAAAACTGAAAAGTCCTCAACAATTTAGTACCATTAATTCGTGAAGCGAGGGGATGTTGGGTAGATCTACTAAGGGTTGACAACCCTGCTCCACGGTACACAAATGTGTAGCCAACCGGTTGGAGGCCGAACGGAGTACAATATCAGCCTATTTTAGTTGTGGGTCCCATGAGGACACAACTGGAGGCACCAACCATCGGAAAATGCCGAACTCTGTTACGTCAGCTTTGGTACGAACTTCCTTAGTGCATGGAAACCGGATTAGCTACCCGCGATATCGGTTGACCGCTTTAAATTTTACTCAACTAGTGCATATTCGATAATTCAACACTTGGAAATGTTTGCAAAACTAATACTTATTATATGTTGATACATACGCTTATGAGACCGGGCCAATGCATGACATGCCCACCGTGAACTCACCAACCGTTAGGTTGACACTTGTGTGGTTTTCACTTTTGCAGATCGTTGGGGAGTATCCGCTGGAGGTTGGCATGGCACATGAGGATGTTCTTTTTTTTTTCATTTAAAACTAAACTGGGATTTCTAAACAATGATTTTGTAAAGCACATGGTTAGTGCTAAGTTACTGATGTTTTATTCCGCTGCGTACTTTTAAACTGTTTTTTTTATGAATATTTGGACTCTTACTCTGATCCGTTTAGTATTTGTAACTAATGGTTGTGGTCCTGGTTTGCTCGCACCCCTTAACGGTATAAACTCCGTTAGTGGTTATTTGGGGGTGTGACATTGTAGGTCATGTTTTGAATAAAATTGAAGTTATTTATTTAGTTTTTATTAGGACATCTTGTCTTAATTAATTAATTAATTATTATTTCTTTATTATCATTGTTTTAGATAAAATAAAGATATGTTTGAAAGAAGCAGCAAAAGAGCTACCTACTCATCCGCTCGATCTCAATCTCGATCCAATAGTAGCAGTGGGAAAATAAATATAGATGTTGAAACCTTTAGAAAAATAGTAGCTTCTGAGTTTGCCAAAGCAATAGCTACAAGAAAGAAACCCGAAAGCCAAAGAGATGATAGTTTAACGTCTACGGGAAATAAAGAAACATGTAGTCAGCAAGAAGAAAACAATGATCATACTCGTGAAACGAAAAAGAAAGATGACCTTAAAGAAAAGAAGAGTTGTTCGTACAAACTCTTCACATCTTGCAAACCACCATCATTTGATGGAACGGGAGGCGCTATAGCTGCTTATCAATGGTTGAGAGAGATGAAAGCTATTCTCGATATTGGCAACTGCGCTAAAAAAGACAAAGTTAGATTTGCAGTCCACTCCTTCAAATCAGAAGCGCTATACTAGTGGGATATTACTCTCCAGTCTAAAGGAGAGGAGGCAGTAAGTAAGTTAACTTGGGAAGAAATTAAGCAATTAGTAATGTAACAATTTTGGTAGCAAGTGAGTTAGAGAAGATGGAAGGAGAATTTTTGAAGCTAGAATCAGAAATTTGACTTATCACGAATATGTGACAAAATTTAATGCAATGGCAAGATTAATTCATATAACTCCTGAATAAAAAAGGATACGCCACTTCATTTGGGGACTAACACCAGAGTATCGCACATTCATAAGATCCAGAGATCCCAAAACATTTGACGCAGCCGTAGAAGCTGGTGCAGTTATGGCAGCTGAATTATTTCGACAAGGTGTCAACACCGGAGCGTCAAAACGAAAATGGGATGATGTGAAGGATGGAAAGAAGTCCGACTCTGGAAGCAAGAACAAAAAGTCTCGTGAAAATAAATCTAGGTGCAAAACATGTCAGACGATGCATCTGGGAGAATGTCATTTTGCTCAATGTATGAACTGTAAAAAGTCGGGTCATACAACTAGGAATTGTAAGGAAGTTCGAAGGTGTTTTGAATGTGGCGACGTCAATCATCTTCGACCTAAATGCCTGAAACTTAAATCCAACAATTCAGGGGGAAACAACAAAGCCAAGGGGCGTGCTTATGTGATGAACGTCGAAGAAGCACAAAAGGATCCTGATGTGGTAACGGGTATGTTTCTCGTCAACAATGTATATGCTAAAGTGTTATTTGATTCTGGAGCAAATAGGAGCTTTGTATCTAGTACATTTAAGCATCTCTTAAATAAAGAAACACAAAGGTTAGATAATGTCTTTACAGTAAAACTAATTGATGGGGGCCAAATAAAAATTTCTGAGGTAATCAAGGATTGTACGATTAACTTAGACGGTAACGAATTGCCTGTAGAATTAATGCTTATGGAGTTAGGAGGTTTTGATATAGTGCTAGGAATGGATTGGTTATCTAATAAACAAGAACAAATTATTTGTGATAAAAAGTTAATCAGAATCCATACTCCACATAGAAAAATAATCACGATATACGGTGATCAAACCAAAAATAAGATAAGCACCATCTCTGTAGTAAGATCTGACAATGGAACCGAATTCAAAGACACAAA
>JBCNJP010000753.1:0-45240 GCA_039602395.1 Deinandra increscens subsp. villosa
ATGAAAAGGTGATAAGAATGCTTGTGAATGCCTTTGATCTGCTCCTCTTTCTTGGTTCTTGGCCGAAAACTAGAGAGAGAGTAGAGAGAGTAGAGAGAGTGAGCCGTGAGGTAGAGAGGGAGAAAGGAGGTGGTGGGAGCTTCTTGGATTAGGTTTTGTGTAAAATGAGATGTATATGTGTTAGGATGAATATATTTGATGAAAAGAAAAAGTGTTAAGGAGGGTATTTGGGTGCTTGTTTTGAAACCGGTTCAAGGGGAGGGAGGGGTTACGGTTGGGTTCTAGACAAGAAAAAGAGTGAGATGCGTTTATAGGTTAAAAAACACAAGTGTGGGTGTGTGTTGTTGTTGTTTGCATGATCGAGAGAAAGAGAAGGGGAGAGGGGGGCGGTCGGGTCAAGGGATGGGTGAGGTGATGGGTTGGGTAAGGTGGTGGTGGAGTGTGTAAGTGGTGAAAGGAAAAAGGGTGATGATGGTGTATTGTAACACCCCCAAAATACCACTAACGGAGTTCATACCGTTAAGGGGCGCGACTAGACCAGGATCCACAACCATAGTTACAAATACTAAACGAATCAGGGTCAGTTCAAACACAAGTTATAAATCAAAGTCTTAAATTACATACGCAGCGGAAATAATTATCCTGGCACTAACCACGTGCCTTACAAATTCATTGTTTTATAAATTCCCAAGTTTAGTTTAAGCAAAAATAAATATCTTCTCGTGCCATGCCAACCTCCCGCGGATACTCCTTAGCGATCTGCAAAAGTTGTCGAATCCTGTTGTTTTAGGTTTACGCTAATTATCTGGTTTTCGCGTCAGTAAATTAAAACGTTTTCCGCTGCCTATTAAATTAATTGTTAATTTAATTATCCAAATTTAATTTACTAATTATTCGGTAATCGTTTAATAATTATTTATTGTAAATAATTATTTCTAAAATAAAAAAAAAATTGCTATTACCGAGACCCGAATGCCACTGTCGTAACCCAACAAAGGCAACTACAAAGGTAACCTGCCTTTGTGCAACAAGTGCGGAAAACATCATGCTGGTAATTGTAGGAAGAATCTGAGTTGCGAAAGGTGTGGCAAGGGGGGCCACGAAGCAAAAGACTGTTGGGCAACTTTGCCCGAGCAACAAAACCGCCCCAGGAGGAACAACAACAATCATGGAAACAACAACTATGGGAACAATCGGGGTAATGGGAACAACAACGGTCAGAACCAGAACAACAACAATGGGGGAGCCCGTGGCTGTTTTGAGTGTGGTGCTCAAGGTCACATTAAAAGGGACTGCCCGCAGCTGAGAAGGCAAGGGAACGGTAACCAAGGAAACAACGGTGGGAATGGTAATGGTGGAGGTAATGGTAATGGGAATGGCAACGGAAATGGTAATAACGGGAATGGTGGAAATGGCAGAGGAAGAGCTTTTGTCATGGGTCAAGGTGAAGCTCGCAATGATGCCAACGTGATTAATGGTAAATTTATTTTGAACGGTTTCTTTGCTACTGTATTGTTTGATTCTGGCGCTGAAAGAAGCTTTATTTCTACAAAATTTGCTAAATTGATTAATGCTAAACCTATTGCCTTAGACGCTAAATATGTGGTAGAGCTAGCTAATGGTAAACTTCATGATACGACTCAGATAGTTAAGGACTGTAAGTTAGAACTAGCTGGCCATACCCTAGGAATTGACCTTATGCCTTTCCCGATTGGTAGTTTTGACGTTATAGTAGGAATGGATTGGTTATCTGAGAATCGAGCTGAAATCTTATGTCAAGAAAAAGTGGTTCGTATCCCACTCGAAGGAGGTGAAATGTTAACGGTTCAAGGTGAAAAAGGTGGAGCTGTGACTGGTATTATTTCGTTTCTCAAAGCTCAGAAGTGCCTTCGTAAAGGTCACTTCGCGATTCTTGCAAACGTCACTGATTTGACACTTCCCGAGTGCAGAATCGACGATTACCCGATCGTTCGCGACTTCCAAGATGTATTTCCTAAAGATCTGTCTGGTTTGCCTCCATTTCGACAAGTAGAGTTTGGAATTGATTTAGTTCCTGGAGCGTCTCCGATAGCACGCGCACCCTACCGTTTGGCAGTAAGTGAACTCAACGAACTTTCCTCACAACTTCAAGAGCTACTCGACAAAGGATTTATTCGTCCAAGTTCGTCTCCGTGGGGAGCACCGGTTTTGTTTGTTAAGAAGAAGGATGGAACGTTCCGAATGTGTATCGACAATAGAGAGCTTAACAAGGTTACGAACAAGAATCGGTATCCACTTCCTCGAATCGACGATCTCTTCGATCAGCTGCAAGGTTCGAGCTACTTCTCAAAGATTGATCTACGGTCTGGATATCACCAAATTCGTGTTCGAGATGAAGATGTCCCCAAGACTGCTTTCAGAACTCGTTATGGTCACTACGAATTCCTGGTTATGCCTTTTGGGCTAACCAATGCACCTGCTGTGTTTATGGATCTGATGAATCGGGTGTGCAAGCCGTACCTCGATAAGTTTGTGATAGTTTTCATTGATGATATCTTGATTTACTCCAAGAAAAAGGAAGAACACGAGGAGCATCTGCGACTAATTTTGGAATTACTCCGTAAGGAACAGCTTTATGCTAAGTTTTCGAAGTGCGATTTTTGGATTCGCGAAGTCCAGTTTCTTGGACACATTGTTAACCAAGAAGGAATTCACGTCGACCCAGCTAAGGTAGAAGCTATCAAGAATTAGTCTACCCCTAGAGCGCCGACCGAAATCCGACAATTTTTGGGACTTGCCGGATACTACCGAAGGTTTATCAAGGGTTTCTCGCAGTTGGCTCAACCCTTAACGGCCTTAACGCACAAAGGAGTGCAATACAGATGGGGTGAAAAAGAAGAACGCGCGTTTCAAACTCTTAAAGATATGCTATGCTCAGCTCCAATTCTCGCGTTACCCGGTGGGATTGACGACTTTGTGGTTTATTGCGATGCATCTATCCAAGGACTCGGTTGCGTGTTGATGCAACGAGACAAGGTGATTGCCTATGGGTCCAGGCAACTGAAGGACACTGAGAAGAATTATACAACGCATGATTTGGAGATGGGAGCCGTTGTTCATGCACTCAAGATTTGGAGACATTACCTCTACGGAACAAAGTGCACGATATTTACTGACCACAAAAGCTTACAGCACATCTTTAATCAGAAAGATCTCAACATGCGTCAACGACGGTGGGTCGAGTTACTGAACGATTATGATTTAGCAATCAAATATCACCCGTGAAAAGCCAATGTTGTGGCTGATGCATTAAGTCGGAAGGAGTATGAAAAGCCTCGACGGGTACGAGCGCTGCAACTTACCATCCACACGGGATTGCCGGATCGGATCCGCGATGCCCAACAAGAAGCTTTAAAGGAAGAAAATTTCGCAGCCGAAGCACTGCGAGGGGTGGATGGAAATTCTGAAGTTAAGACCGACGGACTCAGGTATTATAATGATAGAATTTGGGTTCCCTTACTTGGAAATCTTCGTGAGCTCGTAATGGACGAGGCTCACAAATCAAGATATTCGGTGCACCCTGGATCAGATAAAATGTACCAAGATTTGAAGGGTTTGTATTGGTGGCCGAACATGAAAGCCGACATTGCGCGATATGTGGCAAAGTGCTTAACATGCTCAAGGGTAAAGATTGAGTACCAAAAGCCCTCTGGATTGTTGCAACAACCAAAGATCCCAGAATGGAAATGGGAGGATATCTCGATGGATTTTGTAACGGGATTACCTCATCGATCAAATCGACCGGATGCGATTTGGGTTATCATTGATCGATTAACCAAATCTGCACATTTTATCCCGATGAAGGAAACTGACAACATGGATAAGTTAACTAAGCTGTACATTGACCGAATTGTGGCACGACATGGAGTGCCTAAGACTATTATCTCTGATCGAGATCCTCGATTTACTTCCCGATTATGGCAATCTATGCAGGAAGCTTTGGGAACTAGACTGGATATGAGTACAGCTTACCACCCGCAGACCGATGGTCAAACGGAAAGAACTATTCAGACTCTAGAAGATATGCTCCGTGCTTGCGTTCTCGATTTTGGTAAAGACTGGGAAGCTCACCTTCCGTTGGTGGAGTTCTCCTACAACAACAGTTATCACTCAAGTATTGGTGCAGCACCATTTGAAGCTCTTTACGGCAGAAAATGTAGATCGCCCGTGTGTTGGGCTGAAACGGGTGAGAAGGGGCTCACCGGACCAGAACTTATTCACGATACGACTGAACGGATTATACAAATCAGAAAACGGATAGCCGCAGCACGTGACAGACAAAAGAGCTATGCCGACAAACGCCGCAAACCTTTGAAGTTCGAGGTAGGCGACAAGGTGCTATTGAAGGTATCTCCCTGGAAAGGCGTGATACGCTTCGGAAAGCGTGGGAAGTTAAATCCTCGCTATATCGGACCATTTGAAATCATTGGGGAAGTAGGCCCGGTGGCCTACCGACTACAACTCCCTGCTGAACTCGATGGAGTTCACAACGTGTTTCACGTTTCGAACCTAAAGAAATGTCTGGCTGAAGACATCGAAATAATTCCTTTGGAGGAATTGGAAATTGACGAACATCTGAGATTTATTGAGCAACCGGTAGAAATCATGGGACGCGAAGAGAAAACCCTCAAACGTAGCAAGATTCCGATCGTCAAGGTGCGATGGAACTCAAAGCGTGGACCTGAATATACTTGGGAACGAGAGGATCAGATGAAGAAAAAGTATCCTCACTTGTTCGAGCAAACGTCCACGGAAACTCAAGGTATGATTTAATTTTGGGGACCAAAATTCCTGTAACAGGAGGAGGATGTGACGACCCTAAAACTTTTTGCTTTCTTTCCCCAGCAACAACGACAGCCGAGGCTGCGAACGCTACGACGCAAGAATAATTTTCGGGACGAAAATTCCAATTTCAAGGGGATGATGTGACATCCGAGAATTTCAAGGTTTACTTCCGTTAGACATTTCCGTTAGTTACGTTATAAGTGTTAACTTAGTAACTAATACTTAACTAGGTCGAATACGTCCACGTCCTTTGGTTGATCACCGAACCCGCCCATATGTGCTATGTATTCATTATGGTTGTCATTACGTGCAATATGATTCAAAATGCATGATTTAATATTATGAATAGCATGACGAATTGTAAATCCTTGATTATGTGAAAACTGACCACTTTTGGGTAACCAGTGAAACTACCGGGCGAAACTATAATGTCGCCCGGCAGCTTGTTGGCTCACTTGTGACCAGAGCCAGTTTCGCTTGGCCAGCGAAACTGCCAGCGAAACTAGGCCCTGATATATAATAACATAAAACCCTAGTTGCCTCATTTTGTTGCACCATTCTCTCCAAAACACACACACACACCTCTGGAAATCTGGTCAGTCGAGAAACACAACCAAACATCAAGATCTCAGCCTCAAGACAACATCCATTCGATTCCTTGATCGAATCGTGAGTCCCAAAACCTTTCTTTTATGCCTTTTCTTTGAGTTTTCTTAAAAAATCATGCTTAAACCTTCGTGAAACTGCTTGATCTGCTAGTATGTTGCTTAGGGATGCTAGATCTGTTATAAAGTTCACAACTTTGCGTATGAAATCCAGCCATGATAGAGATTTATGCTATTTTAGCCATTTTAGGGTTTTATATGTATTTTGGGTGATTTGATGACAAAATGCATGTTTAAGGTGTTAAAGCTTACTGATTTATGTTGGTAAATGCCTATGTATGCTAAACAATGAATTGCATGTAAAGATGGAAGCTGTTAGGTTGATTTTTAGGCTGATCCGTATGTTTTTCGCGACCAGCGAAACTGTGGTGTTCTCTGGGCGAAACTGTCCAGCGAAACTATGTATATCTCCTTCCAGCGACACTATGCAGCGAAACTGCAGTGTCGCTGGGTAAACCAACCAGACCAGCTCGAGCGAATCTACCGAGCGAAATTCCCTGAACGAAAGTTCAAACCAGTTTCGGGCGAAACTAGGCCAGCGAAACTGTGCCAACAGTTTCGAGCGAAACTAGCCTAGCGAAACTGTGTCATCGGGTGTTGCCTAGCGAAAGTGCTGCCCGTGCACACAGCGAAACTGACTAGCGAAACTGCTAGCGAAACTGAGACCAGAATCTAAACTTGTATAATTTGCTTGAATGTTATGCCATGACTTACATGATTATGCCATGATGATACATGCTTTGATTTCTGATATATATGAACCCTTGTTTATGATCAACCATCGGTGTCGTGTGTCTGTATGTCGAGTCATAGTTCCAACGTGCTATGTTATGGGCCATAGTGACGTTAAGTAAAGATTAGACACAAAACTAATACTTAAGACCTAAACGTGTTCATAGGTCTTCATTAAGCATACTTGGAATATTAGCAAGTGTAGCAGTGCAACCAAAGGTGAGTGTCACTAACCCAGTTACCGTGAACCCGTTTGGGTCACACCGATCAACTAAAAGTAAAACAATGCTGACAAACTCGAGAGTGCGAGGCACCTCCCTGATGAACGCGAAAACTCGGAGTGCTCGGCACCCATTGGATGAACTTGAAGTGTTTTATGGGAAACACTTGTGAAACTTAACAAACTATTTCTGAAACAAAAACCGTTTTAACATGGCTAGCGTAGGTTAAAGTCTAAACCACAAGATATCACATGATTTCTAAGGATGCCTTGAAAACTTAAAAGTCCTCAACTAAATTGTACCATTAATTGTAAAGCGAGGGGATGTTGGGTAGATCTACTGGAGTTTGACAAACTCCGCCCCGTGGCACGGGGAGTGCACGGAGGTACAATATCAGCCTATCTGACCGTGATCCCGAGAGGACACGGGGGAGGCAAATCCGCGATGACGTAGGTCCGCAGTACTAGATGGCACGACCACTACAATAAATTATAGTCAGCTTTGGTGCAAACTTCCTTAGTGCATGGAACAACGGATTAGCTAGCCGCGATATCGGTTGAGCACTTTAACTATACAAAACTAGTACATACCCGATAACGTAGGTTACGGACAATACTTTTACTAAACCACGATACTATGATTCTGATTAACACAAGCATTGCTTTTCACAAATAAATTGTACATAAAGATACGTTCATACGGTTATGATTATTAGACTGGGCCGCTGCGTGACAAGCCCACTGTGAACTCACCAACCGTTAGGTTGACACTTGCGTGGTTTAAACTTTTGCAGATCGCTAAGGAGTATCCGCTGGAGGTTGGCATGGCACGAGAAGATATTTATCTCTGTTTAAACTAAACTTGGGAATTTTAAAACAATGTTTATGTAAAGCACGTGGTTAGTGCTAAGACAATATTTTATTCCGCTGCGTTGTATTTGAGACTTTACTTTATAACTGGTTTTGAACTAACTCTGATTCATTTAGTATTTGTAACTAATGGTTGTGAATCCTGGTCTAGCCGCACCCCTTAACGGTATAAACTCCGTTAGTGGTTATTTGGGGGTGTGACAGAATACCTGTTATGACTATGTATCCTTTGGTATATTGTATCTCTTGCTTATTCAGTCCCAGGTCATATTCGGTGACTATCGATTCTATTAGATCGGCTAAGAGGTGCTTAGTGCATCCTAATTCAGAGTCGGCCTAGAGTTTCACTGTGTGGATTGGATGTCCGTTATGTATGTTTGTATGTTTATATTAGTTGGTTCCTCGGGAACTGATACGGACAGCCGGTCCCACACCCTCCCTCAGCACCTGGTAGGGGCGACGGAGTGGGGTGTGACAGGTTGGTATCAGAGCCAAAGGTTCCAGCAAATTAGGCGTTCTTAGAGCCCCTAAGCTTGAACCTAGTTGGACCTCTAAGTTATTGCATGAACCAATTTGTGATCTAGGCTGAAAATTTGTATGTTAGAAGTAATCGAGGTTTAGTGTAAGGTCGGTAGAAGTTACAGCCTTGCAAACTGCCATTCCTACCCACAGGTGCACTAAGACTCGGTGAACCCTAACAGACACATAGATGCTGACAGTCTTCCGTGTTAAGTATTAACCTAAGTTGAAACGGGTATATTAGATTACTCATAACACGATGTAAGGTCGGTAGCAATTGCAGAAAGTGCACGCTGTCATTATTACCCACATGTACCTCATGATATGACGAGTCTAATAGACACGTGGATACTCATGGTTATTTTGTGTGTACACTAGTTCATTTAATGGGTAAAGCTTAGTACGAACTAAGTGAAGAAAATCTAGGAGTGCACGAAAATATTTCTATATATATAAATAGATATATTCTGTTGTATATTAAAAATTTTATTCACAGGTACCTCCGTGAAAGATGTGGAACTTTACAAAATCTTCAAAATCTGGCAGCAAGAACAGTGGAAGCAGCAAAAGTAGCAAGAACAAGAAAGAGGAAGGTGGACCAAGTCAGCCCATACCACCGATGAGTCCTGACTTTTCAGGGTACTTTACCGCGCCTACTCAGAAGAAGAGTCCCTCACCAGCAGCGTCGACTACCGATGTACCGAAACCTCCTAAGAAAAGGAGTACCAAACCCAGGATGTCGGTGCGTCCAAGTCATACCATTCACATTGCACCATCAGAATGGAATGCTCGCGATGTAGAGACAGACCAAGAAGACCCCGAGGAGGAACCTGAAGAAGATGCTGATGAGACCATTCCACAGGTAGTAATTGCAGTATCAGCAGGTCACACGGTAAGCTATCACTCAGAGCATCACTCCTAGCATGTGTATGCCTCCCCAGCTTATGCGGCAGATGTTGAAGAAGGACCCGAGGAATCGATTCCTATGCAACACGATCCCATTGCAACTTTTCCTCAAATGGGGAACTTTGTGGATGTTCCAATACAGGATCCTATCGCAGCTTTGGCAAATGATGTTAGAGACCCGTATGTAGCTGCAATGATGCAGGGCCAGAGCAGCCAACCCGTGTCTGAACGTTACAGTTTTCCCCAGTTACTGAGGTCTAACAGTCAACCACCATCTGCATATCAGCAGCCACCTGCCTACCATCAGAGTTCTTCATTTCAGCAGTCACCTGGATTCCAGCAGCAATCCATCTATCAGCAGCCTATCATGTATCCAACTCCTGTTCAGGAACCTTATGCCACGGGTATGCCGTATTATCCACCACAGCCATCGTTTTATCCACCACAACCATATCAGTACTCGACTTCTCCACCTATGCAGCAGTCCTACGTGCCTTTTCCACCTTCTGCCTACCCATATGCTCCGTATGGATCATATCAGGATCTACCAAGATCATCTTTTTCATGACCAGGCCCAGTTTTTGCCCCAACCCCGTATGCGGATCATTCAGGACCTAACTCCCTGGTAATCAACGCTCTCAGAGAAGAAAATAAGGCTTTAGCCAAAAGACTAGAGAAACAGTTGAAGAAGGAAAGGAAAATGGCAGAAGAAGCTAAGAAGGTGTCATCCCACATCAAACATCTGACGTCGTTTGGAAGACGCAAGGATTAGAAGTATGGAGACTAGTGTGAACTATGATGGCAGAAATCTCGTGTGGTGTGTCTAATAAATTATTATGTTATCTGTTGTGTGTTATTTCGTAACTTTGTTTGAGTATGGTTTGCGTGTGGGCCTTGTTTTGTAAAGCGGTTGAACCGCTAAGACGTTTGTGTTATCATTGTGAAATAAATGTTTAATTGTTGTTATCTATAACATTTGACTATAATAAGAATGTTAAGTTAGGATACATAGTGATTTTTAGGAGGTTTGGTTCATTAGACCACCCCTAAGGACTTGTGTATATGTGATTTCACTCTGATCATAGTCATAACATGGTAAAATATGTCGGTAACCACAAGATGGTGATCCGGAAAGCCCAAACTAGTGCAACAACTCTGTTATGAACACGTTCCTTATGGCACTAGAATGTGCAAAGGAATATAAACTCTGATTACAAATACCTGTCAACTAAGTCAAATGTATGTTAATCTGTCAATCTGGTATTGCTTTCAGCTAAATGTCGAAAGCAGGAACAAGCAAAACTCGTCAAGATGACTACGATGAGGAAGATGATCGTGATGATCACTCCGTTCACAGTAAGATGAGAGAACCTCTCACGTCTGAACAACTGAGACAACGGGAGCAGGAGGAAAGACTCCAGGAGCTTATAGCTCAAGGAATCTCTAAAGCGTTGCCCTCGTTAGTTGCTAAGGAGAAAAGGCAAGGAAAAACGCACGTGGGTTCAGAAAGATCCAGCGAATCGCCAAGGAGCAAAACTGTTATTTCCAAATCAAAAGGATCTGCAAGATCTCGATCGCAAACAACTGAGTCTAGAACTGACTCATCAGCTCACAGTAGGAGCAGAAACCGCCAGAGTCGCAGCCCTGATCATGAAAGTCGTCCGAAAGACTCCAGGAAAAGGTCAAGGAGTAAAGAACATAAGTTAGAAAAGGAGGAGAAGAGAGGATGTTCTTATAATACATACATGGCCTGTAAACCTGGTATATTCAAGGGAGATAAGGGGGCTACCGATGCCTTGAATTGGTTAGAAGAAACTAAAGCTGCTTTGGATATCAGTGACTGTGCTACTAGGGATATGGTGAGGTTTGCATCCCAATCCTTCAAGGGAGCGGCATTGAACTGGTGGAAAGTGGAATTGAATCGACTTGGGAAGGATAAAGCTTATCGCTTAAGTTGGAAAGCCTTTCGCGCAATGGTCATGGAAAAATTCATTCCAGAGAATGAAGCGAAGAGACTAGAAAATGAGTTTATCAATCTAAGAATGAATGGATCCGATTACATGACCTATATCAATAGATATAATGAGCTGTTGAATTTGGTGCCCCACATGGCAGATTCAGAGACTTCCAAAGTTAGGAGGTTTGTATGGGGATTAAGCCCCGAAAAAGGTCAAACGTGAGATCTGCACGTCCTAGTACGTTGGCATCCGCTATAAGTCTGACAGGCACCTTGACTGATGAGTGGATTCGAACAGTAGGGATCAAAGTGGACACCTCTGGGAATAAAAGGAAGTTTGGTGATAAGGGTCAGGACTTTAGGAAGAGGTACCTATAGTCTCAGAATATCCTGATGTGTTTCCAGATGAACTACCAGGATTGCCTCCGAAACGACAAGTGGAATTTCAATTCGAGATGGCACCTGGAACATCTCCGATAGCAAAAGCACCGTACCGACTCGCACCTTCAGAAATGCAAGAATTAAAGAGTCAACTTCAGGAACTTCTTGATAAAGGTTTCATTAAACCCAGCTCATCACCGTGGGGAGCACCAGTACTCTTTGTGAAGAAGAAGGATAGCACGATGCGAATGTGCATTGATTATCGTGACCTCAATCGAGTAACCATCAAGAATAAATACCCTTTGCCTAGAATTGATGACTTGTTCGATCAGTTGCAAGGGGCTAATTATTTCTCAAAAATCCATTTGAGATCCGGATATCACCAAGTCAAAGTGCGTGAAGAAGACGTTCCGAGGACGGCATTTAGAACAAGATATGGCCATTATGAATTTACGGTTATGCCTTTTGGACTAACTAATGCGCCAGCAATATTCATGGATCTAATGAATCGGGTGTGCAAACTGTACCTCGAAAAGTTTGTAATCGTGTTTATTGATGACATTTTGATTTACTCTCGCACCCGAGAAGAACATGGTGAACATCTGAGGAAGATATTAGAGTTATTGCGATCCGAGAAACTTTATACAAAGTTTTCTAAGTGTGATTTTTGGCTAAGAGAAGTGCAATTTCTGGGTCACATCGTCAGCGAATCCGGAATTCAAGTAGACCCAGCAAAAGTTGAAGCTATTGCTAAATGGGAACAACCAAAGAGTCCTACCGAAATCCGACGTTTCTTAGGACTAGCTGGTTATTATCGAAGATTTATTCAGGATTTCTCAAAGATAGCCACACCTCTGACTTCTCTTACCCAGAAGAATGTGAAATTTGATTGGAAACCTAAGCACACCAATGCTTTTGAGTTGCTTAAACAGAAGTTAAGCTCTGCTCCTATACTTTCATTACCAGAGGGTACGGAAGACTTTGTGGTATACTGTGATGCCTCTATCAATGGACTTGGATGTGTTATGATGCAGAAAGATAAAGTAATCGCATATGCATCCAGGCAACTCAAAAAGCATGAAAAGAATTACACCACTCACGATTTGGAGTTAGGAGCAATAGTCTTCGCCCTTAAAATTTGGAGACACTACCTATATGGAGCCAAATTTGTGGTATACTCTCCGATCACAAAACTTTACAACATTTGTTCAGTCAAAAAGAGTTAAATATGCGACAACAACGCTGGATGGAAGTGCTGAGTGACTATGATTGCGAGATCAAATACCACCCAGGCAAGGCTAATGTAGTGGCAAATGCATTAAGCAGGAAGGAAAGAGTTAAGCCACTGAGAGTTCGAGCCTTAAGATTAGACGTAAGCGTGGATTTAATTGGAGAAATCATTGAAGCACAAAAGAAACAGATGGCTGAATCCAACGTCGAACGAGATGAGATGATGACTGTTGTAAGAAAATTGACAAGGGAAGCGGATGGCATCCTTAGACTAGGCAAACGCATATGGGTGCCTAAGGAAGGAGGTCTACGTGATGTAATCCTTCGAGAAGCTCACAAGTCTAAGTACATGCTTCATCCAAGAGGCGACAAAATGTACCAGAATTTGAGGGCTAATTATTGGTGGCCAGGAATGCAAAAGGCAATTACCGCCTATGTAGAAAAAATGTCCAACTTGCTTGCAAGTAAAAGCTGAACATCAAAGACCTGTCGGGTGTCTTCAGCGAATAGAACTCCCTGAATGGAAATGGGAAGAAATTACTGAAAAAGCGTGAGCATCGGATCGTCTACTCGATCTAGTTATTCGAACATCGAAACGTAATTAACCGATTGTTTTATTGATCAACAAAGAACAATTACAATCAGTAAACACTCAAAAATAGACACAGAGAACACACACTCAGAAACACACACTTAAGAAATCTTACGCGCTCAGAAAAATCCTCAATTACAAAGACCAAACGTATATTTATACCCAGCTGGCCGAGCTTCGGCCGAACCTCAGGTTCGGCCAGTCCGAACTTCAGGTTCGGACCTAGATCGGCCAGACCTAGAATGACTTGATCTTGTACATTGCTTGATACTTCACACGACGCACATCTCAGGTATCAACAATTACCATGGATTTCGTGACAAAACTTCCAAAGACTAGAAGCAGAAACGATGCCATTTGGGTAGTCGTGGACCGTTTGACAAAATCTGCTCACTTCTTACCAATGGCTGAAACTTATAATGGAAAGCAACTGTCAAAGCTATTTGTAAACGAGATCATATCGAAGCATGGAGTGCCAAAGTCCATAATCTCTGATAGAGATAGCAGATTTACCTCTCACTTTTGGCGGAGTTTTCAAGAAGCAATGGGAACCAAATTGAAATTTAGTACAGCCTATCATCCCCAAACTGATGGACAGAGCTGAGAACAATTCAAACATTGGAAGATATGTTGAGATCTTGTGTGATAGAATTTGGAGGAAGTCGGGAGGACCATCTTCCACTGGTCGAGTTTTCATATAATAATAGCTACCATACCAGTATTCAAATGGATCCGTTTGAGGCATTATATGGTAGGAAATGCCGAACACCAGTGTGCTGGTCTGAAGTGGGAGAGGGCCAACTTACAGGACCGGAGTTAATTATGGAAACTACTGAGAAGATTAGAGAGATCCGTAAGAGGCTTAAAACTGCTCAGGACTGACAAAAGAGTTACGCAGATCGGCGTAGGAGACCGCTTGAATTTGCAGAGGGAGATATGGTGATGTTGAAAATATCACCTTGGAAGGGTATAATTCGTTTTGGCAAAAGAGGAAAACTGAGCCCACGATATATTGGACCTTTCAAGATAATATCAAGAGTCGGAGAAGTGGCTTATCAGTTAGAATTACCTGAAGAGCTTAGCGGAGTCCACGACGTGTTTCACGTATCGAACCTACGGAAATGTATGGTAGATGCAGCTCTTGCGGTTCCGTTAAAAGAAATCAAAATTGATAAAAAGCTGAACTACACAGAACAGCCCATTGAAATAATGGAAATGATCACAAAGAAGCTACGTAAGAAAAGGATTCCAATGGTGAAAGTCAAGTGGGATGCTAGACGCGGTCCCGAATATACGTGGGAATCCGAAGTAGACATGAGGAGAAAATACCCCCAACTATTCAATTAGTGCCTAACGAATTCCGGGATGGAATTCCTTTAAGGGGGAGAGAATGTAACCTTTGTACCTAAAACATGATCCGAGCTGGAATCTTCAAACAAGAAATATTCAAAAAAGTTTCTGAATCACGATTTGAGGCGGTACGCCTAGGATTAGGAAATCCTAGGCGGTACGCGACCCGTATGGTAAACGGGTCGGGTTGCAGCACCCATCGGATCTCCGCATACCCGCTACCTAAAAATCCGGGCGGTACGCCCCAAATGGGACATTTTGGGGCGGTACGCCTCGATTTTTCAGTTCGTTAAAAACTAGGAATTTGGCCTTTATAGCTACACACTCGTGATTCTTTGGTCATTACCGGCCAAGGGCTCTCTGTGGCGACTTCCAGACCTCTGTTCCTCCACTTCTAAGCCTTGGGAGCATAGGGGGAGAGCAACTCTTCAATGGTAAGCCATTATTCCAATCATTTTCTCCAAAATTGCTCATTTACTTAGAAAGAACCATATTCACAACCTTAGTGCTTGTGGATACAGCTTTGCATGTGCAATCTATAAGGATCAAAGTGTATGAGAACTGGATTCAAGAGCAATAAAGGTAAGAGTCTCTTGATTTGTGCATAGATATGTCATTTTGGAGTTTCACAAGATCATACACTCATGTTATGATGATGGATCATACATGCAGCCCCAATTCTGTGCTAGGGAGTTGAATTGGAGACCTAAGGGAGCAAGGGATTCAGAAAGTTCGGTTGTACAAGGAATTCTTCACAAGGTACAACCCTTAATGCATGCATGTTGATTTCTCCATAAATGGAAACTTTATGTGTTAAGTTAATATAAGAACAGTTTTGATCAGCGTGTCTAAAGAGGAAATGGGTCATCTAACCACCAGAATCTGTCCCTAATAACATTTATATGAAACGGGGTTTGAATTGATGAAACTTACCATAAATGGAAAGCTCGGGAATTGGGATTAGGCTTTGATTAAGGAAATGGACCACAAATAAACCCCTAAATCAACCCCAACATGGTATACTATTGATCTAGCAAACATTCTGGCCTCAAAACATCAATATGTAAAAATGGCACTAAAAGACAAAATAGTCGGGCCAGATTGGGGCGTACCGCCCAAGATGGGTACATGCAGAGCGGTACGCCCTGAAGACCAAAGACAGTAACCAAAATATCAGATTACAGTGTACCGGATTTGAAATCAGGAACTCGGATTACCATTTGACGCGTACCGCCCAGAAATGTAAATTTCCAGGCGGCGCGGTACGCCTCTGAAGGAAAATGACAGAATGTTTCGTCGATTTTAAGTAAACCAAAAACCTAGCCGGTTGATCTGGAGACTGTAATTCATGGTACTTTGAACCTAAGATGGTTCATGAACACGTTAGCATTGTACATGACTTGTATATACACGATAATTCTGATAGGTTGCTAGAAACCGAAGATAGGATATTCTAGTGAATCTTGGATTGCAATCCTTACTGAACTCTGTTTCTGGCTTCACTACTGTGAGTCCTCTGACTTCCTTCATTAGTTAACTGTTTGAGATCACATTCATGTTTGATGTATCTGTTATATCTGTTATGAATTATCTTGTCATACACTGTTAGTTGGAATGCCCTGTGTGGGTCATTATTATACTTTCTGGTCATTAAGGTCGAGACCACTAGACATATAAGGGATTATAGTGGCCATTATAGTTGAACGATCCATATTCACCCGGATCCTCTAGTATTAATTTACTAGGGGGAGTATGTACTTATATGTTGTACCTAAAAACTACTCGTAGAGGGTGTACGGCTATACGCAACGTGCCCGTAGAGTACCTGAGTTTTGACCTGGGGTGCGACGTGGTAATTTCATAACCTGTACGTGTTTAAAAACCGTTAATGTAATGATTGTAGTAACGACTCACCAACAACGTATGTTGTTGACTTTGTGATTGACTTATGTTGCAGGTAAGCAAGTGTAGGTAAGCATATAAGTTCGCCACATATTTATTCATGATTTGACAATTTAACTATTCTACATGGCATATTTCATACAAGTATTTATTTACCATCCATAATCGTTAATTATTTTTAAAATCCTTAATTCATATGCGTGCAAAGATGAAATCCAGACAAGATTATGACTTAACCATATAATTATCATCAAACTCATACTCTTTATCAATACATGCAAGATCTATGGATTATCTAAACACAATACTAACAAGTCATCATCTTTATACTAAACCATGCATATATCTATATCAAAAATCCATATTTTATGATTCCACAACATCAAGCAACAATCTTTAACCTTCCAAACATTTGAAATAACATAAAATTAAAACTTTAACAATATTCAAGCATCAAAACATCATCTTCCACATGTATCATTCAAGATTCATCATCAACGCATAAAGATCCAACCTTTGATCACAAAAATCACATTATTCACCACGTAATCACTAGATCTAATCATAACAATCATGTATGGCCTAGATCTAATTTAGATCTAGCTTAAAAGTCGAATCTTGATGCATTCAAACAAGTAACACTAGGAGTGAAGCTTACCAAACCGAAAAGCATGATGATCTAGGCTTGGATTCACACAAAATGACCATAAATCTTCAAGGAATGATGGTGATGATGATTGGACAGCAAGAAAAAACGTCCAGGTTTTAAAAAGCATTGGAGAAATGGGGATTAGAAGGGTTAAGGATGCTTAAATAGGTTAAAAATAAGGTTTCTGCCCGTTAGATACACGATGCAGACCGCAGGAGTACCACAATAAAGGTTTGCGGTCTGCATGCCCTCCTGGAGCAGACCTCTCTTGGCCGGTTTCACCGTTTTCGCTCTAGTTTCTTCGTTATTTGGTCTTTTTTGAGTTCCGTTTTCTACGTTTTTCACCATTTTCATACCCCATCATCTCAACAACACTCAACCCAATAAAATTTAATATAAACATGCCATATATTAAATTAATATCAAACAATTAAATTACATAACATATTTTTGGTCGGTTTTGTCGTACGTATCACTTTTAGGTTAATCACCAACGTTTAATGACTTGACTTGTGTGACTCTGTCAGGACCGATTTTCACATCAAAAATACCGATCTTGAGCGAGAATGAGGTTCAGATTCGAATACCGAAAAAAAGATGTAGATGAAGAAGGAGAAGAATCAAAGATAATCATAAACAAGAAAGATGATGAACAATCGAATGATTTCATTAGTTAAATGATTACAACAACAAAATCATGACAACACTCTCTCTCTAGAAATCCATGACTCACTCTCTCTCTCTCTCTAGAATGGAAGACTCAACATCCTAAAGAGTCATCATCCATCCATCTTGGAGAGTCTTCATGAATGGGGCACCGTCACTATATATATAGTGAGGGTGACTAACAACAGAAAAACATAACAAATGAACAAAATACAAATAAACCTGAATAAAATAAATATTAATTAAACAAAGTTGATTTAATTAATACGAAGCTTAACTCGCTTGAACTGATCTTCCGTTGACTTTTACGTTGACCGTTGACCCGAACGGTTGACTTTTCAAGAAAACGGTCTTCGGTCCAAACTGCAAGCCTCGAGCATCACAACCCGTGTCTCTGAATCAATTCACATGGATTCTTCAGTCGAATGCTTCGGTAAACAGATTTGATGGCGTCAGTCACATAGATTTTAGTTCCAACAGACTCGGTGGTATCATTTGTGATCATTAGACTCATAAACATACTAAATTTGACATACAATACTCAGAAATGAATTTTCCTTGTTGAAGACGAATCGAGTATTGAAATCGCGTAAAAATCGCAGATTGCTTTTTTATTTCAATTCGATGAATCGAATCCAAATGTTTTTAATTAAAGTCACACAATAGAATGTCACACGTAGCACAAGATAGAATCGCATAATAGTTTGAATAAACAGAAATTCGGGGTTTTGAATACTGATACATATTGCACCCCAAGACTTTAAAAGAAAAAGGGGTTATGAATACTGACCTGGTAGAGGAGACACAAATGAAAGAATAACACCGCGAAAATGAGATGGTTGAACACGAAGAGAATTTTGACGACTAAACGAGATAGGAAAATAAATAAATACGTAAATAAACTCCACTGACTTGCTCTGACACAATCGACTCGATGACTCGTTGCTGATTTATATAAGTGATCGCTTATGTATTTATCTTGACACATAAACCAAACACAACACTTGATCATGTGACCAGAAATAATTATTTATACAATTATTTATTTTTCACGACGTCCTAAATATGTATATTTTCATGCAACAACTTATCATTCAAGAGTGATCACTTAATATTCTAAGCATCCAAAACATACAAGTTCGCCACATATTTATTCATGCTTTGACAATTTAACTATTCTACATGGCATATTTCATACAAATATTTATTTACCATCCATAATCGTTAATTATTTTTAAAATCCTTAATTCATATGCGTGCAAAGATGAAATCCAAACAAGATTATGACTTAACCATATCATTATCATCAAACTCATAATCTTCATCAATACATGCAAGATCTATGGATTATCTAAACACAATACTAACAAGTCATCTTCTTTATACTTAACCATGCATATATCTATATAAAAACTCCATCTTTTATGATTCTACAACATCAAGCAACAATCTTTAACCTTCCAAACATTTGATATAACATAAAATTAAAACTTTAACAATATTCAAGCATCAAAACATCATCTTCCACATGTATCATTCAAGATTCATCATCAACGCATAAAGATCCAACCTTTGATCACAAAAATCACATTATTCACCACGTAATCACTAGATCTAATCATAACAATCATGTATGGCCTAGATCTAATTTAGATCTAGCATAAAAGTCGAATCTTGATGCATTCAAACAAGTAACACTAGGAATGAAGCTTACCAAACCGAAAAGCATGATGATCGATGATGATCTAGGCTTGGATTCACACAAAATGACCATAAATCTTCAAGGAATGATGGTGATGATGATTGGACAGCAAGAAAAAACGTACAGGTTTTAAAAAGCATGGGAGAAATGGGGATTAAAAGGGTTAAGGATGCTTAAATAGGTTAAAAACAAGGTTTCTGACCGTCAAATACACGATGCGGACCGTAGGAGTACCACAATAAAGGCTTGCGGTCTGCATGCCCTCCTGGAGCAGACCTCCCTTGGCCGGTTTCACCGTTTTCGCTCCAGTTTCTTTGTTTTTTGGTCTTTTTTGAGTTCCGTTTTCTACGTTTTTCACCATTTTTCATACCCCATCATATCAACAACACTCAAGCCAATAAAATTTAATATAAACATGCCATATATTAAATTAATATCAAACAATTAAATTACATAACACATTTTTGGTCGGTTTTGTCGTACATATCACTTTTAGGTTAATCACCAACGTTTAATGACTCGACTTGTGTGACTCGTGGTATCATTTGTGATCATTAGACTCATAAACATACTAAATTTGACATACAATACTCAGAAATGAATTTTCCCGGTAGACGACGAATCGCGTTGTGAAATCGCGTAAAAATCGCAGATTGCTTTTTTATTTCAATTCGATGAATCGAATCCAAATATTTTTTATTAAAGTCACACAATAGAATATCACACATAGCACAAGATAGAATCGCATAATAGTTTGAATAAACAGAAACTCGGGATTTTGAATACTGATACATATTGCACCCCAGGACTTTAAAAGAAAAAGGGTGTAACACCCCAAAATTTCATGACTTAAATTATATACGTGTGCTATATTTGTTAAGTAACTGAAATGCATGTGATATAATATATATACGTATAATAGAGAAACGTCACGATTCGCGTACGAATATTCGACACGACATTCGAGGAAACGTCAAGAGGTGAAATTATAGAATATGATAGATAACGAAAAATAAAGATCGTGGGCGCAGACGGATGTCAAATCCAAGTTGTAACGAAGCAGGAAAACACAAAATAGTGATTTGGGCCTGATTTGTAATAAACCGTATTTAAATTCGAATGTCACTAAAAATAGCACCGAAGCGAAAGTAGAATATCAGGTATTGTTAAATACTTGATTTATAATCATTATAAAATATATTTGCGATAGTCGGCACGAAAAACGATAAAATCGGTAACTGGTGTTGTTACGCGATAATGACCGAAATTAATTCGGTTAGCCGTTCAAGATAATTATAACGCCTCGGCAAAGTATAAATAAGTACTATAATATCTATGAAGTATTTCGGTTGACAGAACGTATTCGGTCTGTGAAACGGCCAGGATTGTAACACCGATTCGACACGCACTTTTACCGCATAACTAAATGAGTACTCACCGGTTGACGTTATAATTGGAGAATAAATATAACAACTAAATTTAGTGGACCCCCATAATATTTTAAATATTCGGTAATTTTTATAAACCATTATAAAATATTATATTATTCTATGGGTACAATTTATGGGTATAATACACACCTATTAAATATTATACCATATATGTTAACTTGATCCCTACTTCTTTCAAAACTACCTGTCGAAATTGAGGGATAAGGGAATGTGTTGTCCATTACTTGCTCTCGAGAATTGTATACGTGTATACCTTCCTATGGATTCATTTTCAGTATATATACATGCACCCATTAGTACAAATGAAAGCACACACAAAATACAGAAACAAACAAATGAGAAGAAAGAAGAGAGAGAGAGAGAGAGAGAGAGAGAGAGAAGAACCGTACCTCGCCGGCCTCCCCCTCTGTTCGCAAAACCGGCCACCTTCTCCGATGTAAAACCCGGCGAGGAAACCAGCCCTTCCCCGGCAACCCACGGCGTAAAGAACTCGGCTCCCGACTCTCTCATTTGCTTGCCGGCGTACCAACCATCACTCCAACCTCTCTCCGATGTTCCCTCCGGCGAGCCAAAGCAGAAACCGGCGATGTAGCTCCACCCTGTTCAAACCCCGGCGACCTGCTGTTATTCCGGCCACCCTCTGTTGGAAACCCAGCAGTCACGGCAGCACCCTCACTGATCCTTGCACCCTCCAGTGTAACCAAGTTCGAACCAGACTTCCGATGAACCACGACGAAGCAGCGGCGGCGGCTGAGTGCTGCAGATTCCGGCGAGCCACCCTCCTTCCCTTTCTTTTCGTTCCTGTGTTCAGAATCAAGCCTCGAGCTCGATCGTGATCACGAACAACAAACACCGACGACACTGTTTCGCTCACCTCTGAGGATGACGGACCGCCAAAGACAGTGGTCGTGGCAGCAGCAGATCGATGGTGGTCGTGGTTGGTGGTAGCAAAGGTGGCGGTGGTGGGTGGTAACAACGGTAGAAGATGATGATGGAGATGACGATGTTGGTGACGGGCGGGCAACAGCAGCAAACCACCGGGACGGAGGTCAGTGGCGACAAAGGTGGTGGCTGTGGGTTAAAGATGACGGTGGTGGTGGTTTTATTTAAGCAAGAAACGAGAATTATAACCCGGTTTACCGCCCTCTTTTTCGGTTAAGATTCGGTGACGAGCGGTTAACGGCGGGCGATGCCGGCAACGGTAGTGAACTACCGGGATGACAAAGAATGGTTGCGGTGGTCGACGGTCGTTGAAGGTGGTCCACGGTGGCGGCAAACAGGGTGTAAACTAGTAACGTTAACAAAACCCGTCTATATGTTCGGTCAGCATTTCGGTGGCATAACATTATATTTATGAAACGCTTATTTCCATATACGGGTAATGGACTGGTGTTGAAACAGTTATGAGTCCAAATACAAGAGTTATTTAAATGGACTTTCGAAAAGGATGAAAAGGTTTAAAAGGTTGAAAATGTTTTAATCTAAGCAGATATTGTCTAGCGAAAAGGGAAAAGGTGGTTGTGCAACTAGAAGCGGGAAATGACGGTTCCCCGGGGTAACGACGGTTACTCTATGAAAGGTTTCGGGTGGCGACGGTTGCCCGAGGAGCTAACGTGGTTCCAATAGACAATGCTTAGTAGAATGAAAGGTTAAATGTTTTGGTATAATTTTGTTATGTCTTATACCTGAGATATGATAAATGATTAAATGTTTTGGTATAACTCTGTTATGTTTTATACCTGATAAATGTTTTTAAAGAAGGGGTCGTTAGGCCCAAATGTTTGAGGTAAACCTTTAAAGGAAAGGTAAAATTTTAAATACTTAGAACTCACCAGCGTAAGCTGACCTTTAAAAACATGTATGTCAGGTATCGGTGATGTTTAAAGTAGCAAGGGAAGGGCTCTAGCGAGGGCAAATTAGATGGGCAAGCTATCAGAAAAGACTCGGTAGGCGACTGGCATAGCTATGGATAAGATCTAGTTATAGATTATGTTGTTATCTTCCTTACTGTTGTAACTTGTTATATATAAATGAAAAGTTTTTTAATTTCCGCTGCTTAGTTATCTCTGTTGTACCATGTGTTCATGAGTAAATCCGACACGTGACCCCTCCTGGAGCCAAGACTGGGAGTGGGCGTCACAAAGGGGTTATGAATACTCACCTGGTAGAGGAGACACAACTGAAAGAATGACACCGCGAAAATGAGATGGTTGAACACGAAGAGGATTTTGACGACTAAACGAGATAGGAAAATAAATAAATACGTAAATAAATTCCACGACTCGCACTGACACAATCGACTCGATGACTCGTTGCTGATTTATATAAGTGATCGCTTACGTATTTATCTTGACTCATAAACTAAACACAACACTTGATCATGTGATGAAATATAATTATTTATACAATTATTTATTTTTCACGATGTCCTAAATATGTATATTTTCATGCAACAACTTATCATTCAAGAGTGATCACTTAATATTCTAAGCATCCAAAACATACAAGTTCGTCACATATTTATTCATGCTTTGAAAATTTAACTATTCTACATGGCATATTTCATACAAGTATTTATTTACCATCCATAATAGTTAATTATTTTTAAAATCCTCATTTCATATGCGTGCAAAGATGAAATCCAAACAAGATTATGACTTAACCATATCATTATAATCAAACTCATACGCTTCATCAATACATGCAAGAACTATGGATTATCTAAACACAATACTAACAAGTCATCATCTTTATACTTAACCATGCATATATCTATATCAAAAATCCATCTTTTATGATTTTACAATATCAAGCAACAATCTTTCACCTTCCAAACATTTGATATAACATAAAATTAAAACTTTAACAATATTTAAGCATCAAAACATCATCTTCCACATGTATCATTCAAGATTCATCATCAACGCAAAAAGATCCAACCTTTGATCATAAAAATCACATTATTCACCACTTAAACACTAGATCTAATCATAACAATCTTGTATGGCCTAGATCTAATTTAGATCTAGCATAAAAGTCGAATCTTGATGCATTCAAAAAAGTAACACTAGGATGAAGCTTACCAAACCGAAAAGCTTGATGATCGATGATGATCTAGGCTTGGATTCACACAAAATGACCATAAATCTTCAAAGAATGATGGTGATGATGATTGGACAGCAAGAAAAAACGTCCAGGTTTTAAAAAGCATGGGAGAAATGGGGATTAGAGGGGTTAAGGATGCTTAAATAGGTTAAAAATAAGGTTTCTGCCCGTCAGATACACGATGCGGACCGCAGGAGTACCACAATAAAGGATTGCGGTCTGCATGCCCTCCTGGAGCAGACCTCCCTTGGCCGGTTTCACCGTTTTCGCTCCAGTTTCTTTGTTATTTGTTCTTTTTTAAGTTCCGTTTTCTACGTTTTTCACCATTTTTCATACCCCATCATATCAACAATACTCAACCCAATAAAATTTAATATAAACATGCCATATATTAAATTAATATCAAAACGTTAAATTACATAACACATTTTTGGTCGGTTTTTATCGTACATATCACTTTTAGGTTAATCACCAACGTTTAATGACTCGACTTGTGTGACTCGTTGTATCATTTGTGATCATTAGACTCATAAACATACTAAATTTGACATACAATACTCAGAAATGAATTTTCCCGGTAGACGAGGAATCACGTACTGAAATTGTGTAAAAATCGCAGATTGCTTTTTTATTTCAATTCGATGAATCGAATCCAAATGTTTTTAATTAAAGTCACACAATAGAATATCACACATAGCACAACATAGAATCGCATAATAATTTGTATAAACAGAAACTCGGGGTTTTGAATACTGATACATATTGCACCCCAAGACTTTAAAAGAAAAAGGGGTTATGAATACTCATCTGGTAGAGGAGACACAAATGAAAGAATGACACCGCGAAAATGAGATGGTTGCACACGAAGAGGATTTTGACGACTAAATGAGATAGGAAAATAAATAAATACGTAAATAAATTCCACGAGTCGCACTGACACAATCGACTCGGTGACTCGTCGCTGATTTATATAAGTGATCGCTTATTTATTTATCTTGACTCATAAACCAAACACAACACTTGATCATGTGACGACAAATAACTATTGATACAATTATTTATTTTTCACGACGTCCTAAATATGTATATTTTCATGCAACAACTTATCATTTAAGAGTGATCACATATTATTCTAAGCATCCAAAACATACAAGTTCGCCACATATTTATTCATGCTTTGACAATTTAACTATTCTACATGCCATATTTCATACAAGTATTTATTTACCATCCATAATCGTTAATTATTTTTAAAATCCTTAAATCATATGCGTGCAAAGATGAAATCCAAACAAGATTATGACTTAACCATATCATTATCATCAAACTCATACTCTTCATCAATATATGCAAGATCTATGGATTATCTAAACACCATACTAACATGTCATAATCTTTATACTAAACCATTCATATATCTATATCAAAAATCCATGTTTTATGATTCCACAACATCAAGCAACAATCTTTATCCTTCCAAACATTTGATATAACATAAAATTAAAACTTTAACAATATTCAAGCATCGAAACATCATCTTCCACATGTATCATTCAAGATTCATCATCAATGCATAAAAATCCAACCTTTGATCACAAAAATCATATTATTCACCATATAATCACTAGATAGAATCTTAACAATCATGTACGGGCTAGATCTAATTTAGATCTAGCATAAAAATCAAATCTTAATGCATGCAAACAAGTAACACTAGGAATGATCACTACGTCAAAATTCACCTTTGGCCACGGAAAAAAACCGTGACAAAAGGTGTTTGGTCACGTTTTTTTTTTCATTCCAACCGACACCATAGGTTCCGTGACCATATGTACCCTACGGCCACGTTACAATATCAGTGGCTGAAGCCACCTATAAGCGTGGCTAAAGGGTACCAATATTTGTTGTTGTAATCAAACAATTCTTCAGAAAAGCGTGGCCAAAGGGTCCCAACGGCCACATGTGTTTGGTTAACGTGGCCTTTGGTATTTTATGGTCACGTATATTCGTGTTTTAGCCACATACATTATAAAAAATACGTGGCCAAAGGGTTGCTGAAATCATACATTTTGTCACAGTACGCGTGGCCAAAGGTTGGCAACGGCCACGTTAAAATATCAAAAGCGTGGCCTTTGGTATTATATGGTCACGTATATTTGTGTTTTAGCCACAAATGTTATAAAAAACGTGGCCAAATGGGTTGCTGAAATCATAAATTTTGTCCCAATAAGCGTGGCCAAAGGGTGGCAACGGCCACATTAAAATATAAAAAGCGTGGCCTTTGGTATTATATGGTCACGTATATTTGTGTTTTAGCCACATATATTTGAAAAAAAAAAGTGGCTAAAGGGTAGTTGAAATCAGATATTTTGTCCCAATACGCGTGGCCAAATGGTGGCAACGGCCACGTTAAGATATAAAAAGCGTGACCTTTGGTATTATATGGTCACGTATATTTGTGTTTTAGCCACATATATTTGGAAAAAGAAAGTGGCCAAAAGGTAGTTGAAATCATACATTTTGTCTCAATACGGGTGGCCAAATGGTGGCAACGGCCACGTTAAGCTATAAAAAGCGTGACCTTTGGTATTATATGGTCACGTATATTTGTGTTTTAGCCACATATATTTGGAAAAAGAAAGTGGCCAAAGGGTAGTTGAAATCATACATTTTGTCTCAATACGGGTGGCCAAATGGTGGCAACGGCCACGTTAAGATATAAAAAGCGTGACATCCAGTCCACACATATGAAACTCTTAGACCGACTCATGAGCGAGGATGCACTGCCCTCTTATTCGATCTAACAGAATCGATAGCCACCGGATATGGCCTGGAACTGAATAAGGATACATTATATCGAAGGAAACATAGTCATTATCATGTCTTCATAGTTCATTCATAGTTCATGGTTCATATTTCATAGTTCATACATGCCCAAATTCATATTAACAACAACACCCAGTAGCATTCCGAGTTCATAGTAGGTTCATTCCTACACTTGCTTACCTGCAACATAAGTCATTCATAACATGGTCAACAACAATGTTGTTGGTGAGTCTTAACTACTATCATATCATTAACAGTTTTCAAACACATACTGGTTATGAAATTATCAAATCACACCAAAGGTCAAACTTTATGTACTCTACGGTACGTCGCAATCAGCCGTAAACCATCAACGAGTAAGAATTCATATTCAACATATAAGGACATATTCCCCCTAGTTTCTTAATCCTAGAGGATCCGGATGAACATGGATAAATCAACTATAATGGCCGTTATAATCCCTTATATGCCTAGTGGCTCAACCTTAATGACCAGAAAGTATATGATAACCCACGCAGGGCATCTCCGAACTAACAGTGTTTGACAAGATAAGTTCATAACAGATATAACAAATACATCAAACAGAATTGTGATCTTAAACAGTTAATTTCATGAGAGAAGTCAGAGGACTCACACAAAGAAGTCAGAAACGGTGGCTAGACAGTATATCCGAGAAAATATCCTCTCTTTGATTTCTAGCAACCTATCATCGTTATCATGTTCATATTCGTCATATTCGAGGCTAACATGTCCCATATCATTCTCAGGTTGAAATTAGCATAAAATACAGTTACTAAATCAGTCTCGATAATTTTTGGTTCATCCAAAATTGGCTAAACATTCTGTCATTTTCCTTCATAGGCGTACCGCCTGGAAGTTTACATTTCTGGGCGGTACGCTTCAAATGGTCGACTGATTTCCAGATTTCAAGTCCGGGCGTACCGCGCCGAGTCATATGTTTCTGGGCGGTACGCTGGAATCTGAGATTCCGGTTTCTGTTTTCCTTTTCTGGGCGTACCGCTCTGCATGCAGAGTTTATGGGCGGTACGCCCCCATCTGTGAACAGGGGCCCGACTATTTTGTCTTTTAGTGCCATTTTTCCATTTTGATGTTTTAAGTCCAGAATTTATACCCGATCAGTTTCATAATATTCCGAGGGGTCAATTTTGGGTTCATTTGCAATCTAAAACCTTAACCAAAGCACAACCCCAATTCCCGAGCTTTCCAAATATGGTAATTTTCATCGTTTCGACCCCCGTTTCGTACAGATTTCATTAGGGACAGAATCCCTATGTCCCAATGACTCATTTCTTATATAGATACACTGATCAATTCTGAATAGGTGAAAAATAAGGTCTTTGTTCGTCAGATACACGATGCGGAACACGAGAGTACCATAGGAAAGGCTTGCGGTCCGCATGCCCTCCTGGAGCAGACCTCCCTTGGTCGGTTTCACCGTTTTTGCTCCAGTTTCTTTGTTATTTGGTCTTTTTGAGTTCCGTTTTCTAATTTTTTTTCACCAATTTGCATTCCCCATCATATCAACAACATTCAAGCCATTAAAATTGAATATAAACATGCCATATATTCATTTAAGATCAAATAATTAAATTACATAACACATTTTTGGTCGGTTTTGTCATACATATCACTTTTAGCTTAATCACCAATGTTTAATGACTCGAATTGTGTGTGATGACTCGTGGTATCATTTGTGATCATTGGACTCATAAACATACTAACTTTGACATACAATACTCAGAAATGAGCTTTCCCGGTAAAAGACAAATCGCATATCGAAATTGCGTAAAAATCGTAGATTGCTTTATTTTTTCAATTTGATGAATCCAATTTGATGCAAATATTTTTAATTAAATAATTTATCTTGAAAAACAATTACGAATCATTTAAAACATTATTTGGGATATAAATACCAAAAAGTTGTCCTAGTCCTCTAAAATTCGTAAATCGGGAAAACGCGGAATTTTTAAAATGGGTCGGATTTTATATTAGGGGAAATTCAAATGTTACACGAAGAACGATAAAGGAAGGGGCACTGGACGTGCCTGGCTAGGAATGGGCTATGCCTGGGGTCTTTAATAACCAAGTTTGTGTATTTCCTTGTATTTTTCATTGTTTTCTGCTTATTTGTTGATTTGGACCTTGATTATTCAAGAAAACTCAAAAGGAAACATTATTGGGTTGTTTCGTTAATTGTTACATTGAAATAATCATAAATGCGACGAATATTTGATGTAAATGTATCATTTAGTGTATATCATACATCCCCACACTTAACCTTTTGCTTGTCCTCAAGTAAAACTCTATAATTTGTTGGATTCGACTAAACCCAAAGACTTATTAATTTTTGAAGTTTAAGTCCCCGAGTGTCTAAAAGTTATTCTTACACTTATGATTTTCTTTTATTCCATTAAATTCTCAATATTTGGTTTATGACAGGCTTAAAAGAAGTTTGTTTTATTTTCAAAGCTCACATAACTCGCAAGTAATCACTCGACTCTCAGGTTAGTATATTTTTCATTTTTTGAGTGGTCACTCGTACCAAGGTGAAGACAAGTAGAGAGCATAGGTTTGACACAAAATCGAACATCCACATATCTCATCGGAATTCACATTTTTATCTTGAGGGCTTTGAAATGGTTGGCTTGGGCTAGAGGTGTGAAAATTTTGGCTAAAAATGGCTAAAAGTGTAAATAGCAGTTTCTTAAAAATCCTTTTTTCGTGTGTGACTTTTTCTTAAGTTATTTCACTAACTAAGAGCTTTTAGTTGCTCCTTTTATGCATTCTACCTTCTAGTTTTTTTTTAAAAAAAATCCTAAAGATTAGGATTTGAAGAAAAAGTCACTTTTGATTATGCGATAAGAAAACAGCTTTTTTAAAAGAAAAATAAAGGGTTTAAAAATAAAATGAAGGATTGAGGGTTTAATTGCAAAACAGATGATGTTTGCGAAAGGGTTTGAACAAATGAAGGGTAATAGGCTTAACAAGGCAATCTAGGGGGATTATTTGTAGAAAGATGGGAAAGGGGTATATCCTAGGTGCCTCAATCATTTAGAAGTGCATGTTCTGATTTTGCCTATACTAGGACGTATTACCATGTCGAGTTCTACATCTACTGAATTAATGGTTTCTCTCAAGAACAAAAAGAGCATGGTTCACGCTGTTATAGGCTCAAATCCGTACTGAAATTATGAGAACGGAACATGTGAGTTTATAAATAAAGAAAACTTATTTTTCCTCTTGTCATAAAAGAAACTTTTTGAATTTAATGGAATTTGAGTCTATGTAAAGATGGAGGAGAAGCTTTCAGAAATAAGATTTCTTAATTTTTTTGAATTTTTATGTAATAGGTAGTACAAAAATATTTTTTTTCATGAGAGTTTTGTGTAAGGCTTAAAAAATGACAGAAAAAAGTTTAGTTCCTAAACTGATCCCTTCCCCACACCTAATATGCACATTGTCCTCAATGTGCCCAATTGCATGCATAAGGAGAACAGTAATAGTTAGGGTTAGGAAAAATTTAGGTAGAGTTTCTTTTGTAAACTGGATGTTTTACCCGTGGGATGAATACCATACCATGCAATCTGACCTTCCGGTTTAGATGAAAACCTTCTTATTCCCTGCTTATATGCACAACCAATTTCAAACAAAAACATAAATAAACATTAAACTAAAGTTACATGTGTTCATCATCCCATTACATGACCTAAAATAAAAAATAAATAGAAAGAAAATTGTTTTAAAACATTACAAGAACGATGATAGTGTTTGGAAATGTTAAATTTGCACATATATTACCATGCAAATGAAGTTAGGGTTCAAAAATTAACTTGTGCTACCCACAACGCTACTCATCATCATATGGGTAGTAATATGTCTGCCCCTCCCTGATATTAGTCACATCCTGCTGTAACTCGAAGATGTTGTGCTGCATATGTTGCGTGCAAGTGTCAATGGTTCTGTAGTAACTGATAGATATCCATCATAGATGGAAATCCAGGCTGCTGAGAGGAGGAAGCACCATACTGATCATGGTGGTAAGGATCGTCATACTGGGGAGAGTAATGGTGCTTAGCCTGATGTGGGGGAGTCGGTACCCTTGCAGGGCATGCCTCCTCGTTTGCTCCAGCTGCAGCTGCAGCTTGGAGACAGAGAGGGTCCCAAACATGGCTACGGGTGTCCTGCATGTGGGGTTCGTCTGGTCTGTCAGCAATTAGCCCAAGGGTGCGACAGTATGTCAAATCAATCGATAAAGTAAGGTCCTCTCGCTCCTGGTCGTATAGGATCTCAAAACCATAGCGTTGATAGATGTAAGCAATAAATCTGCCATAGAACAATGGCCTCGATCTCCCTGCGACTGCTGCAAGATAAAGGTTCCTGCATATAAAATATGGGATGTTAGGATGAACCTGATGCTCTATGCAGTAGAGAACTGTCACACCCTGTAAGATTTGTGTCGGGATGCGAAAAAGGTTATCACAGTCAAGGTTACGAACGTACTTTGGATGGTTCAAAAACTAGAGCCGTTTTGGAAATCATTAAATTGTTGGAGTAAATAGGAGTTTTTCCAATATCATTACGCAGCGGATTAATTGTAATGAGAAAAGTAAATAGTTTAAGTTTACAACACATAAGTTTTCAAAAGATTTTTAGGACATGACACCGTTAGGTGTTATGTCAGGAAAATCTCCAAGGGCTAAACCATACTCCAAAAAGCAAATGAAAGTCCTAAAAATGCAATGACAGGAAACAAGCAAGCAGGTCCGATGCATGCACAGCAATTAAGTTCAAGTACCTGAGAATTCATACAAGAAAGCGGTCAATAAATAATTGTTGGTGAGTTTCATAGGTTTAAAGTGCTAGTAGTTAAAGGTTTAATGAAAATAGTAATTTGGAAACAGTTCATGTTAATAATTGACAATATCAGATAAGACTAGTTGGAAAATGTTACCATGCACCCTAAATACCGAAACTGACTGTTTACCCACTCTTGGTACCTTTTGTCCGGTTGGTACCGCATAGATATGACATAACAATTTGTACTCTTTGACTAAAAGACGAAGTCACGATTGGAGCTACCAATCAGAGCAGGGGCGTTAACCCAATAGATCTATTCAAACGTTACCGTTTGCAAATGATAATTAATCGGATTCAGTTAATAGTGGGGTTTGGGTTATAGCATGAATGAACATGAGATAACAAGTTTGGACAATGGAAAAGCACATGAAACAGTTATGATAACAAGGTCTAATTGTCTAGCATGGAAAAATGTATGTATGAATTCTCCCCCAAAGATAAAAATAGTTAAAGGAAAAAGGGGCCGTGAAATACTCACATGATTCAGAAACAGGGAATCGGTAGCACGATCAATGAAAATGTAGCCCTAAATAATTATAAGACATACAATAAGTAATTGGGTTGACAATTAATGTCACTCCAATTAGGTAGGTCAAGTCTTGGCGTCATGGTAGCCTTATGGTTAAATGATTTGAAATGTCAAAGTGGTTATGCATTTATTTGGAAATAATGTAAAATATATATATTTTTAATTAAATAAAATATACAAAAATTCCCAAATAATATTTAAAGGTAGTAAATACTTATAAAAATAAATATTAAGTCAAAATGAGGGTTTTCATAAAAGAACTTGATTATTTTGACTAATTAGTTGAAAACCGGGCGATTTCGCGGTAACCACCGATTAAACGATATTTATCCGTTTAAGTTGGAAATCAATCAAGTATAATAAAATATGACTATTTTCTGTCCAAAATAAGTAGATAATTATATTAAGTGTCGGTTTTCATTAGTTTGCCGGTTTTGTGGATTTTATGTCGGTTTTGCCGTTTTGGTCCCGATTGCCCGTTTAATGACACCGTTAGGTTCCTAAATTCACCATATGTATTTGTAAACATGATTTTACCATTAAAATACCCCTATGAGTTCATTTGGACCAGATTTGGGTTTTATTACAACTGATGTTTCCGGGCCATTCGAGTTTAAGCACTAGTAATCTTTCTAAAGTCCAAGGTAACATATTTTGACTATATTAAGAGTCCAAAAATGTGTCATAGGCATCATGGGGTCCAAATTTACAAGAACAACACATAATACACAATACATACATGTTTAATGTCTAAAAATGCAAACTAACCCAATACTTATGTGAAAGTCCTACAAATCAAAGTTTGTACATAATATTTCAAGGGAATAACTATCATAAGTTTCTAGTAGGTAAATACATGGTGAAACATGAAGATAATTACAAGTAAGTAAGCTTTTATGGGGCAAAGTGATGTTTATACAACAATGTGGGTCAAGACTTGGTCATGGAGTGAACTAGTCATGAAATAAACGAAGAACACTAGCTAGAATAATATTTCATTAAGAAAAGTGGAGATGAAACCTTGCTAGAAGAAGATGGAGGCCGAAAATGTGGATGATGATGATGATTCTTGAGTTCTCTAGCTTCCTAGCACCATGGATCATCAAGAAATTAGATGTTTGAGTAAGAAATTTAGAGAGAGAGTAGAGAGAGAGAGCTTACGTTTGAGAGAGAGAGGGGAGCAAGAGAAATGTGTTCTTGAAAGTGTAAGTGTCAAATGAGGATAGGGTTGTGTAAAGTTGTTTAAGTATGAGAGTGTTAATGAAAAGGGAGTGTTTGGGTGTGTTGTGGGTGTGGGTTCGGTTCAAATGTAACCAAGAGGGAGAGAGAGAACCGAGAGAGATAAGAGAGAGATTCAAGGGTGTGTTTGGAATTCAAATGTTACTAGTACAAGAGCTTTAAAGGCTTGAATGTGATATGTGTGTGCGTCTACATGTTAGCCGAAAAAGAAAGAAAGAGTGAGAGGGATTCGGTCCTTGGTTGGCCGGTTCTCAACACACACCTACATGGGTTCAAGTGGATTCCAAGACTTGTAATGTTGGTGTGTTTGTTTTGGCTCATGATTTCAATACAAGAGAGGGAAAGGAGTGTGTTTTATGGAGGGAAACTATTACCCTTTGGATAACAAAGAGATGTACTTGGGGAGACATGACCACCCTATGTTGTCAAAAGAGGAGTGTAAGTATGACAAGTTTGGCATCTCCTTTGGTCAACTAGAAAACCATAATCCAACAAAAACAATTAAGTGGCAAAGGTGGTGGTTGTTTGCTTGGTTTTGGCAGAACAAGGGGAGGGGGTCACGGGTTCGATCCCGTGGTCGAGCAAGGAAGAAAAGAGGAGTAGGGAAGGTAACGGGTCACGAGGGAAAGGGAAAGGAAGAGAGAAAAAAATAAATAGATCGAATCGGGTTTTAACGTTTTATAAGATATTTATCCACGACGATGTAAAATAATTAGAACAATGACTCGATTTAGAATAAATATATTCGAGGGTTAATAACATTGAGAAATCACGCTGCATGTTTATATATATATTGCATGCATGTAAATATACATTTGTCGTGGACGTTAATAAAGCTTTATGAATTGTTTTGGACGTAAAATAAATCGATGTTTACGTAGAGAATGGATCACAAGTCTCGTTTTGTTGTCGTTGTCTAAACACGTTGTTGTTTAACATGAAATTTGTTTATTAATATTATTTATGATATACGCGAATGATAAATTGATAAGGGTTGATCAAAGGGTATGATTTAAAATGTACGTTAAATGATAACGATAAAAATGATTAATCCCAAGATGACGGGATCATGCATGGTGTTTTACCACATAGTTTGGTAAATTTATTAAACGAATTCGGTTGGTGGCTTTATTATTATTGAAGTTGCAGCGACCATTCCGTGCAAAGAAATCATCATGTTCAATTATTGTTTTCAACATGATTTAAGACTACGTCAAGGCTATATTCCTATTGTAAATGAATGCAAATATGATATAATTGGCACGTTGCAAGTAAACAGTTACGTAACACGGTTAACACATAAGTATATATTATCGGTTTAAGTCCTTGGAAACTTACGTGTTGTCACAAGAACCACTAAATCTCTGAAGCTGGCAACTCCTCCCGTGCCTCCTCGCTGAAATACCGTATGGCTAAAACATATCTGAATGTATCGGTGAAGGTGGTCTTGGAGCTTTGTGCTCTTAGTGGAACTTGGGCCGTACAACCCTTCACTAATGGCATTCCAGAAGTTATAGCGAGCCATTCCCTGATCAGGATGATCGCAGTGTACCTCGTCTGGGACACAGATAATGGCATCATGTAGCAAATGCAGCTCATTGGTTTGGTAGATATCGATGTCAATAGCGAACCAGGCCATCGACCCGCTGTACCACATCCTGTTAAGCCAGAACCGTATCGTTTCGTCGGTGAAGCAAAATCCTGGACTCCCTGATTGAGGTGAAGAACTCAATGGTACACTCCCGAACTGAGCGATGCTCATATGCATTGAACCACCTATGCATCTGAATAGGGACTAAGTCCGTGTAGCGCTCCAACTGGTTCACCTGGAAGGTAACTCAGCTCGTCCAAGAAACTGAGGGAGTTGGAGATGACTTTCACGCTCATTACCTTGTCGAGAGAATTGTATGTTCACCCTGAAATTCGGAAACACAACAATATTAGATCTAAAATTATAGAAAAAAATTAAGAATTTTGAGAAAAGTTGGTCGGGCACGACCCATGTCTTAGGTCAAACACACCCCCATGCTTGGGTCGAACACGACTGGAGTCTGTAAAACAGGGCACGACCCGTGCCTGGTGAGGCACGACCCATGTCGGGTTGGGCAGATGGGTCCAAAACGGGCCAGTTTTCGACCTTCTCTAAATAAAAAAAATTATATGGTTAGAAGAGAATTTTAGCGAAAACCAAAACCCCGTTGTTAGTTTTTCCATATCACAAATCAATTTCTCAAAATCTGGAGTTAAAGTTTGAGTTAGGTATGAATAATTTCTTCAAAAATCTTACGTTTTTGCATGAATCATCGAAAAACAACTACCAAGGGTGATATAGGAACGCTTATTATATCAAGCTTGATAACAAATTTCACCAAATTTGACCTAAAACTAAGAAATCTAGATTTAGCACTAAAATTTAGGGAAGAACATGAAGAACACATAAAAATCTAGCTGTGGGGATGATTATACTTACATGATGTGATGAAAATGACGTGTGGATGGAGAAAACGTGAAGAAAAGTTGAAAGTCGCCCAACGAAAGTTTGTGAGCATGACCTGTGTGAATGACGAAGGCTGTGGTCATCTTTGACCTATATTCGCGACTTACGGTTCGTCAGGCATGGTTCGTGTCTTGCTATTATTATTATTTTTTCTTATCATAGACACGTATCGCCTTCGAATTTCTCTTTGGTAATTTTTCTTATTAATTGAAAAAGAATTTGCATGTGAGCATTTCCCCGTAACTAATTTTAATGATTATTTTTAGATAAATAAAAACAACTTTGTTTATTTTCAGGTCCTAAGTTCAACCCGGTTTATTTTCATCAGTCAACCCTTTTGCGTTTGTTCTGGTAGGTTTTTCCTATCACACGAGAAATTTCTGACAGGGTGGTTTTTCTGAAACACAGTGACCAGATCAAAGAAAAATGTTGATTGAATACCTACCTGGGCTAGAAGAAATTAGTTTCATATAATGAAAATAATTCCTTCAGTCATGTGATGCAATTGTCTTTCTCATTTCTGTTGTTTTTGGGTTGAGTTGTTGGCCGGACAGGTCTTGTCCTGAAGAAAGTGCAGGTTAATACAAAAACAGAGCAAGACTGGTTTTTTAGATATATATATATATATATATATATATATAATTTTAATAGGATAGATTGGCTAGGTTGCTAACTTTGACTTTTTATCAAAAATCATCGTTTGTGTCCTCCGCAACGACGCCAAAAAGCTTGGTGTGCGTGTGGTGTATATTAAAATATAAAAATGTTAGTGACACCTTTTGTGTACAAGCTTTTAAATTTATAAAACCTGATTAACTACAACTACCATTTCACCACATATCATGCACAAGTGCACCCATCGTGGAGCAGTATAGTAGTGGTAAGTTGACTGTTGGTCGTTCAAATAGACAAGGAAAATGAGGGCTTTTGATAATAAATATTTTGCTAACAACCAACCGAGGTTATATTTATATATATATATATATATATATATATATATATATATATATGGGAGGTTAAGGTTGTATTAAAGTAAAGATAAATAAAAGTAGATATTAGTATAATAATCATTTAGAGGATAATATCACTTAAGTACCAACTAAGAGTAAAATGAGTAAACTGATCATTTACATACTTTCCTTAAGATCATTACTCGTCAGATGAGGAGGACCGCTTTTCAGCCCGGAATCCTGTCTCACGTTCCTCTCGATCGCCTTGTAAAGATCTCGAGAGAACCGCCCTGGGAGTAACAAACAAAGTAAGCATAAATGCCATATAGTTGTAGGGCTCGATGGGTCATTGGCGCCGTTACACTCGAATACGTTGTCATGAACCAGTAGGGGAATAACCCACGCCTCAGAGTATTTTATTATGAAAGCATCATTAAAAGGGACTAAGGCACGTCTCCTCCATGCACCGCTTTTGCGCAAACATGGGCGGTCATAACCAGAGTCAAGTTTACTATCCTGTATATCACCGACTTCCGTGAACTGACAAAATATTGCTAACCCCAATCCCAACCAATACCTTTATGCCGTAATTAGCGTGAAAGCCGTGTTTGTTTACATAGACATAAAACACACAGACGTATTACTTTGCATGGGCTGCGAGTCACCGTTAGGATCATGCATCGTCCCCGAGTCAGTTGCCACAAGTCCGATTGATGAGATTTCAACTCCTCAAATGGTCGATAATACGCAATGCATGTTTGTTTAAGAAGCTTAATAATACACTTTCAATTTAAAAGAGTTTTCACAAAGTCATCCGTACTTATCTGAAGGTAGTTACGTAAACTCATTTTATTATTTTACCAAAAGCTTGTTTTTCTCAAGTAAGTTTTAAAAATTTAACTAAACATAAGAGTGGTGTTAGAGCATGTTCCGCATGTGGTCGTTACTGTGCGAATTATGTAATAGTCTAGATTGTTGTTTTGGCTAGGTTGTCAACGTACCATACAGCGTACCAATTGGTACGCTGGGTATGCTGGTACGTTGGGCAAGGTCACCTATAAATAGGTGGAGTCTAGCTTAGCAATGTAGATTTCTGGTCATTAGGTCTTGTGTTAAGAGCAGAGGTCTGTCCAACCTCTCCCAGTGCTTCATTTATGTATACTTCTTCGGTTTGTAACCATTCAACACAATAAATGACTAGATTCTCCGTCTCTATCTTTGTTATGATCTGGAAACGATACGTCACGTACTGTGCAAATTATGTAATAGTCTAGATTGTTGTTTTGGCTAGGTTGTCAACGTACCATGCAGCGTACCAATTGGTATGCTAGCAGCGTACCAAATGGTACACTGGGTATGCTGGTACGCTGGGCAAGGTCACCTATAAATAGGTGGAGTCTAGCTTAGCAATGTAGATTTCTAGTCATTAGGTTTTGTGTTGAGAGGAGAGGTCTGTCCAACCTCTCCCAGTGCTTCATTGATGTATACTTCTTCGGTTTGTAACCATTTAATACAATAAATGACTAGATTCTCCGTCCCTATCTTTGTTATGATATGGAAACGATCCGTCACATGTTTTAACAAGTGGTTTTGAGGATTTGCTTAATAGAAGATGAGTAGATAATAGGAAAACTTTAAAAAACTTCTTATTAAGTGAAAGTTCTTACAAACATAAAAGACTAAAAAGACTAAAAGACTAAAAACCAAAGATAAGAAGAAGAGAAAACTCTACATTATTAAAAGATAGAACGTGAGTTGAGCTGAGCCAAGCTAAGCTAGTTAAGAATGATCTTGACCAACTTCACTTATCAAAACTGGGATTCCTTCAAATAAGGATTTGGTTGGCTTGTATATGCAAAATACGGAATCGGGCACCGGCCGTGCCTGGCAGGACAAGGGCCGTGCCTGGTAGGTAATGTTCTAAGATTGACTTGAGACAGAGGCACGGGCCGTGGGCTTCAGTGGGCACGGGTGTGCTTGTCAGGCAACAGAGACACGGCCCGTTGGGATTCAGTGACATGGGTCGTGTGTGGCAGTCATGCAAATTTAACTCTCCAACAACAGTAAAGGAAGGGGTAAAGACCGTGTCTGGGGTCTTTAAGAAGCAAGCTCATGCATTTCCTTGTATTTTTCATTGTTTTCTGCTTCTTTTGTGATTTGGACCTAGATTATTCAAGAAAACTCAAAAGAAAACATTATTGGGTTGTTTCATTAACTGTTTGCTTGAAATAATTATAAATGCTGCGAATATCTAATATAAAAATATGTCTTTAGCGTATATCACCTAATTTATATATTTATGCAAAAATAATACATTTACATCATACATTAAACATGCATGAATTTCTATTTCTTAACAACATCATCAATCATCAATAACTTGCAAGATCATGCCAAAACCCTAGATCTAGCATCAAGATACATGTATGTCATAGATCTAGTCATTTTATAATATAAAAATTCCAACTTGATGACGAAATCAATAGATCTAACACGTGAGTCGATATTACAATAAATAATAATCCAAACTTGATGATGATACCTTTAGATCTAAACTTAAAAGAGCATGCATATCATAGATCTAATCATATTACAACATAAAAGTCCAAACTTGATGATAATATCAATAGGTCTAACCCTAGAGAGCATGCTTGTCATAAATCTAATCATATTACAACATAAAAATCCAAACTTGATGATAATATCAACAGATCGAACCCTAGAGAGCATGCATGTCATAGATCTAATCATATTACAACATAAAAATCCAAACTTGTTGATGATATCAACAGATCTAACCCTAGAGAGCATGCATGTCATAGATCTAATCATATTACAACATAAAAATCCAAACTTGATGATGATATCAATAGATCTAACCCTAGAGAGCATGCATGTCATAGATCTAATCATATCACAAAATAAAAATCCAAAATTAATGATGATATCAATAGATCTAACCCTAGAGAGCATGCATGTCATAGATCTAATCATAGTACAACATAAAAATCCAAACTTGACTAAGAAATCCATAGATCTAGCAATTAGCATCAAACATGACTTAGATCTAACCTAAACTCATCAAAAAGTTCAAATATTGATCATGTATCATGTAACAAGGATGAAATACTTACTAGCACAAAGAATGGGTGAAGAAGGTGATGTTTTGTGCTTGATTCTTCAAAGAAAATGCTCCAAATCCAATATTAGGTTAAGAGTAGATGAAGATCAGGTGATATCAGCCGTTTTTAGGTGAGAAGGGTTGAGAAATGAGGAGCATTGTGGCTAATGATGCTCAAATAGGGAAATTTAGGGTTTTGCTGAAATTAGAGGAGTAGGCGTATTGTCTAAAGGGTATGGGGTGAGTTAGGCGATACGCCTAGAACTCCCTCATATCAACCCTTCAGCGATTTCTCGATTCACGTGCTTGGTTCTTCATTATTGATGTTTTCGAGTCATGTTTTCACCTAAATCACCCAATACACATTCCCATCATGTTAATCACATTTAATCTACTCAAAACGAATATAAACTCATAGAAAGGCACACATAGGGTCAAATACACGTTTTGGTTGGTTTTGTGGTACGTATCATTTTTGGAAAAATCACCAACATTCATGACTCGATTAAGTGTTCGATGACTCATGATATGATTTGTGATCATTAGAATCATAAATATGACAAATTTGACATGACACTATAAAACGTAATCTCCCGGTTAAAATTGAAATCGCGTGGGATTACCGAACTTTCGTCGTTTATGTTCTAAACCTTGAAATTTCGCACATATTCACTTGTATTTACTTGTGTGCATAACTAGTATTACACAAAGGCCTCATACATGCTTAAATTGCTTGAGTTACCCGGTTAAACGTAAACAACGATGCTTTCACAATAAAATCTGAAATAGAGATAAATTGAACATTAAATCAATCAACGAACATAGTAATAGATTCAGTCACACAAAATTAGGAATAAAATATCATTATCGAAAATATATCCTCATTGATTATCGATCACAAGTTCAGATTTACAGAAACCGGTCAAATACGGATAACCGGATCTACCGAAATGTTACACAGGACACCCAATATCCAATAGTCTCCCAATTGGGCTGATCGCGACTAGATCTATGAAATAGACAGAGGTGCTCTAGCTACACATGACTGTCCCAACCAGTTATGACACTTCAAGTTAACAACCAATGTATCTCTGTTGAGGGGCAACAATATATTACACTTATGGTAATTCTTAGTCATGTATTATTTCTGTATATGATATCAACTGAACGATGAGACATGGATTAAATTCATTCTCATCTATTATTCACTCATTATGTTTCTCGATCAAGATTTGAAGTAGTCCAAAACAAACACACAGTAGGTTTAGGTAAGGCCTTACACTTAACACTTGGAATCATCGAGGGGCCTATAATGTCTCGCTGTTGCATTATTAGTGCAAGAGTACATAATCCCATCTTGACTACATATAGCTCCCACTAAACTTCAGATCTGTTCCCAAAAGTAGCAGTTATGACTGGCAGTTACGCGACAACGTTAGACTACAATAAAAAAAACAGACCTTGGTAAACGGGAGATTGCTCATGTATCTCAGGTCTAAGGATACTAATGAATACCATTAATCAAATCCACCTTATGATCGAATCCATGAAGATGGCTTGATGCGAGTTACGTCCAGCGTCATTCTCTAATGAGGCACGTGAGTTTGAATTGTCAACACCTTGAGTCCAAAGTCAGAATAGTCTTACCTTAGATTCGTTCTCATGATTATGATCGACTACGGATAGTTTAGAATAATATATGTATTCATCAACGTCACTTTCCAATGAGGCATGTGAGTTTGGACTGTCAACATCTTGACTCCAAAATCAGGATAATCTTACGTCAGATTCGTTTCCACGATTCTGATCGACTATAGAGAATAATATATTTATTTATGGATTTAAACGTAGTAAAATCGAACACAGTTATAGAGTTCAGAATTTGAGTTTAACTCTTAAAGCAAATCTGAGTGATAATGTATAACTATTACAGTTCGTACATCCAAATACTAATTCAAAACTTATAGCTAGCTTATTTTGGTCGAACATCATTAGTATGACATTAATGAGTTTTACAATTCATCATTTTACCGACCAAGTTAGCTAGGCTTTGATTTGTGCTATCCTTTTTGCTTATCGAATATTTCTTACAGTTCCAGTATTTCTCCGAATAGTGGAAGTTACTAAAAGTGTGCTGGTTTTGTGATCATAATGTTCCTTGGTGTGCACTATAGGTTCTGTGTGATCACAAACGTCTTGGTTAGTTAAAACTGCAACCATGACAAGACCCCTTCTGAACTCTTCAGACAAGCAGCATTTTATTTTCACTTGAGGTGGCTAATTGATTTAGATTTAGTTGTGGAATCTATCAGACAAGCAACATTTTATTTTCACTATATGTACATAGTGAGTGCTAATGCCAGTGCAAATCCGTGTAGTTCGTATAGCCACTCATGGCATCAGTGTATCTTGTATACAGTGGTTTTCCCCTTTTGGTGTAAATAGTGTAACCTTGTACAATGACAGCTTTAGTGATCTCTCCCTTTGATGCCATTAGTGTAGCTATGTATAATGACATCTTTATTTCACCACATATTCAATGTGCTTTAAATTGGCCCAGAAGTTGCTTATACAAGTGGATCGCTATCCAATAAGAAACATCCTTTTAAATTCTTTGTACCATAAAATCCATCTTATGTTTAATCTCATTACCCATAAGGATTTTATTTTATCATTAAGTATATCATTGCCATATAAGGTGAAAATCGATAAAGTGCTCCCACTAGCCTTTATATAAACACAATATTCATGAGATGAGTCATTCAGACTCATTTGGATATTATGGGTCGGGAAAAATTTGGGCTGTACCGTTCTTGTTGATCTACATGAGATGGCCACTTATCACTTTCGTAACTATAGCAAGAACTCATGTAAATTAATATCCTAATCAATTGATCTTTTAGAAGCAGACGATGAGATAACAACATAGTTAACATCTTGAGCTATCTGGTATCTTATGCAAGTGGCCATGCTTAATGAGTTGAAACGTGTAGTGCATATAGCAAGTACATTTAGCATCTTAGGGCTTATGGCTTCAAGCCATTCTCAGATTATAAATTTGATATTGCAGATTTGAGTCTGCAAGTGCATATGTTTATATATATATATATATATATATATATATATATATATATATATATTGTAACACCCGTATACAATTTGATGCCAAACATAAGTTATTACTTTATAAAAATGTGGTCCCAGAAAATTTTTCACATAAAGTCATGATAGACCTTTACTATATATACCATATAATAAATTTGGCACCTTAAGTTTGTTTAACAAACATTTGCGTGATTCGTTTTAATCGAAATTTTTAACAGAATCTTCGGTCTTCATGTGATCAGTTCTTCATCCGCTTGACGAGCGTCCATTAAGCTTTCCCCTTACCTGCAATTTACTCACTTTCAGTAGTGAGTTTCTATTGCAAAAATACATATAAACAATAATCATAAGAAAGTTTGCAAACAAAATCAGATATCAGGTTCTAGGCGTATCGCCTATAACTTATCAAACTTCAGGCGATACGCCAGGAAGTTCAGGCGTATCGCCTAACTTCTGAGATGTTCCAGGCGATACGCCTGGAACCACATTTCCAGGGATTAAGCTAAGTTCCGGCCAATTCTATACTTAGCCAATATTTCAGCTATCTTACCCTGTTTGCATCAGAGCTTACCCAGCTGGTTTCTTACCATCTTTTAAGTGTCCAACACCTATAAATTGGTTCTAAATACAAGTTTTAGTCATTTAAACATACCTTGGTCGATTACCAACCCAATTTGCATTAACGGGATTCATCCGACCCATTTGACCCACTTAGGGATCTCTTGTGACAACCATCAAGGGTTGCCATCCAGAATTCACCCAACACATGTAATTCACGTCTAAGATCTTCATGTAGGCAATATGGCAATGTACTAGTTATATGCAAAACAACCAATTAGTCTTACACATCCGTTATGAGTTTAGCCTTATGCATTACCGTTACTTCTAGTTTTGGCATAGTTCATATAATTCTACTTTACTTATCATTGGTTCACTAAATCATTCTAGTATTTGGCCAAATAAGCCTTGTACCATTATTTGACCCGTTAAGACGGGTCCTTGCCTTTGGTTTACCCCAAATGCCTCACTTGACCACCTTTAAACCTTGGAATCTATGGTTCTTTAACCATTTATGATTTCCATTCTTTTGTTCTTGGCATAGACTCTTCAAGCCCATTTTGCCATTGTAACATCCATTCATTATTTGATTCATCCGAATCTTTCTTGTGGTCAAGTTTATCATTGGAGAACCTCTTGGCTTGGGCTTCATGGTTCCTAGAACCATTCGTCACCCATTATGCACTTATTAGTTTATTCTTCTAAATTGCCAATACACATATACTTATCTAATTCATGTAACCTAAATAAGGTTACCTTCAACATTCTACCCGTAGGCGTCATGCTTTAACGGGTTTCTTGTCATGCTTTGCATGATTGCTTTGATTCAACTTCAACTCAATGTAACACTTTCATTTGTACACTTAATTAATACTCATTACCTAATTAATGAGTTTTATTGTTACTTAAGTAAGTGTAAGTTGTACTTACCTTGCATCCATGTGAGCATTCCCACCTTCATTTTATCCGGTTGACACATCCGATTGTAAGCTTCACCTAGCTAGCCCATCAAGACCAACTATCATATCATACCCATAAAATGGTTAAGTTAGTTTCCATAACATACCTCTTCCATTTTCATGGATTTAACTATCTCATATATCATATTTCATAACTTTGGTAAGTTTGACTTTTAAAAGTCAAACTACCCATTTGAGCATATATTTGCCATTACCCTTTAACTAGGTAATCCATTACACTTCTAGCACATTATTAAATTAGTATGGAATTAGAATATAGCATCATGCACCTTTTTCATACTTTCATACAATCCTACACGAATTGCAAGTATTTAAACATCATCATAAGCTTTTTCAATTCTATGACTAATAACGTCACCTACTATGCTTCATGATCTCATTATTCATAACTAAGATCAATATAACATCAACTAGTCATCATATATGTGCTATAAGATACATGAGCCATTCAATTCTTCCATCCTTACAAGATTCAAGATTTTAGAAAAATACATTCTTGTGCCATATTTTTCAGCAGTGCTGCTGTAATGGTCATTTTTGACCCATCTACGAATTTTTCTAGCATTCCATGTTCAAAGATGAAAGGTAGTACACTGAAAGACCTTTCTAGGCGTATATGGCACACCTTCTAACGATTTTTCTGTGATTTTATACGATTTTTCTAAAAACAGGACAGCAGCCATTTTTCTTCCAAACAGCATGCTGGAAAAATAAATAGCCATATTCAAGCGTTGTTTTGACCCATTATAAATCACATTCAGTTCCTAGTGTTCAAACATGAAATATAGTATTCACAACAAGCTTTCCGATCGTGTATCATACATCCCAAACGGACA